>FR989950.1:12671410-12964531 GCA_905404175.1 Anthocharis cardamines | reverse complement strand
GGGATTTTTTTATGGTTTAAGTATATAGGTTTATACTGGGTATGCTTATGTTATTGGTGAAATCAATATGTACAGACTTTGACTCGTTCAATTTGATTCCCCATTTCTTTGTCCAGGTTCCTGAAGATTATTTTTTTAATTAAAACTAACATCACTACATAGTATAAAATAAAGTCGCTTTCTCTGTCCCTTTGTATGCTTAAATCTTTAAAACTACGCAACGGATTTTGATGCGGTTTTTTTTAATAGATAGAGTGATTGAAGAGGAAGGTTTATATGTAAAATAAAAACGGATTTTCTGTAGTGTATTTAGTACCTATCAGCATTGCTTCCGTGCGAAGCCGGGGCGGGTCGCTAGTTTAAGATAAACCACTGACATACTAATACTTAATATTCATACTAATTAAAACTAACCTTACTAAAAATACTAAAATTATTCTTAAGAAACATATACCTAAGTATAGTGTATAAAAAGAAATGTCAGGAAATTAAGGGCTTTTTTATTTTATTTCGACGGGACCAAGAACAAAATAGTATCTTTGAAAATCTAACTACAGTTTGTGAAAATAAAAAAGTGAGTATACTTTATACCACACTTCAGCCGGCCTAGAATGAGCCACGAGAAAAATTTGTCGACCGTTTTCTCGCGTCTATATGTCTTCCGGTTCTAACATGAGACTTAAACTCGACTTCTAATGTCAAAAGTAGAGATATTTGTCGATCGAGATATGTTGTCTATCAAAGTTGTCAAAGTTTTTGACGGGCTCATTGGCGCGTCGGTCGAATACCTGCCGTACGCAACGATGGGTCGTTGATTCGAATCCCACCGGGACGACTTGTTTATAATAATCTGTAAGCATGTTTTCCCCACGTCTAGTAACATCGGGTATTGATTGCCTAGGGGACGTGACAAAACTTCAAGTTCCATCCTTACCATCTTGATGCTTGGAAGGCAAGCACTCTACGGTTTATGCGCAATTTCCTTCCAGAGGCTTTCCTTTCCTTTTGATGGGCTCGTTTGGTACCTTGCGCTCCGATGGGTCGCTGGTTCGAATCCCGCCTGGATGACATGTTTATTATTTCTATAAACATTTTTTCTTTACGTCTGTCCGATTTGTGTAAATGGGTAAAGGTAATTTTATATAAAAAATAATAAATGATACAAAAACAAGTTCACGTACATTCGTGTCATAAATTACTTTCTACTTAATAACTATATATGACAAAAGACGTACCATACATATCTTCTTATAATGATAATAATTACTTAGACACAATGATTATACAATATTTTGTAGGTATCTACATACCTTTCAGTTGTTCGGTGAATTTGCGTCTTAGTGTTATCTATCTGTATTATCACTTTTTTTATTATTATCCACTACAGCACTCATAAAGTTCTTCTCAATATCAGAAATCAGTCCATAACACGCACAATTACACGAATTATTTTATAACAATACGAAAAACTTGTATCGCGGGCGTGTTGATTTAATGAAGCGACCGTATCTTCAATATGAAGCACTTTTCAAAATCATCAAAACACTAAACACGCCTATTACTAAAATAGGTTAGAAATATTAAACGTCAAAAACTCGGCTCGTTTGAACAGAGTATCCTCATATCCTACCCTCAAAATAGGTAATATTATATTAATATTCTATACCGAACAAACTATATTAAAAACATATTACGTAAATAACTGATTCAATAGTATTCACGAGTAAATACAAAAGCGTAACCTAGTTCGGAAGGTAAAAATTAAATAAACATTTTTATTTTTATTCCTTCTCAGTTTGACGTTTAAGAATTCCAAATTCAAATAAAAAACAATAACATGTCAACTTAAACCGCGCACAGATAATCAATGTCGTTGTCAAACGTTCAGAAACATCAAAGGATTTCGAATTTCGAACATCTAAATACATGAACAAAACGTATGGCTCGCATTTGTCTCCCTGCGTGTGACATGATTTAAAAAAGGAACGCTCTTTAAAAAAGGAACACTTTTTTGAATTTAAAAGAAGGTATTTCCTTCGGCCGCTGATATACTGTCTCTATCTTGTAGCATTGAAAAGAGCGGGACAAGGTATGTTTGCTTCCAGTTCGATCACAAAGAATTTAAAAATGATATTACCTCTTTGGTCATATTTTTATTTTTTAGGGTTATGTACTTCAGAATGAAAATATGAGCATTTGTTTGTTACAATAAGTGTTATGACTGGCTTGTTAGCGCGTTGGGTTGTACCTTGCGTTTCGATAGGTCGAGGGTTCGATTCCCGCCTGGACGGCATGTTCATTAAACTTGTGGTAGAAACGAATTTTCATTAAAAACCCGTTTTATATTCAAACATTGGGCATGAGGTAAACTAATTTCTATGTCTGTTTCACCGAGATTTTTTTTGACTGAAACATTTTTTATTTTTCCCGGGAATCGAACCCGTGGCTTCCGGTGCTAAACACAATACGCATAACTCTAAGTCATAGACACATTAAAGCGGGCATAAAGTTGAATAAACTTGTATACGGAACCCAAGTGTAACCGCTCATATCTAACTTAACCATTTCTGTAGTCATAAGAATATAATGTTTGTGCGTCCTTTGATAAAATCTATCTTTATTGAATAAAAACGGGAAAGATCGTATCTTAATCTCGTAAAATGAATGATTGGACTTCAATTCAATGTTATGTGGGACTGCTTTAAATCTATTAGTAATAATATGAATGTTATGTCGTATGTTTTTCTTTTTTATAAAGAAAAATAATAATAAAAAATATACTAAGACAAAAAAATATAACTTAAATTTAAAAAAAATATCCTGAGACAAAAAAATATTAAAACTTACATTTTAAAAAGATGATATTTAGAAAATAATACTAAATACTTTCCCGTATATATAAGTGATAACAGCATATAAAAATATATTATTATTATTAACTAGTAACACGCCCCGGCTTCGCATGGGTATACTATATAAAAAAAGAAGAAAGATTTTTTGGTTTGTTACGATTTAACTCAAAAACTACTCGACCGATAATAAAAATTCTTTCACCAATAGAAAGCTACATTATCAGCGAGTAACAAAGGCTATAGTTTTTTTTAGTATAGTACATCTACATTTTAACCGTGCGAAGCCAGGGCATGTTACTAGTATTTTACAAATACGTAAAGTTTGTGGAGTTGTAGGGGGGGGGGGGGGGGTTTAACTACTGAACTGATTTTAAAAATTCTTTCACCAATAGAAAGCTATATTATCAGCGACTAACGTAGGCTATTTTTTTGTGCATAGTACATTGCACCCGTGCGATTCCGGGGCATATTGCTAGTTTTCTATATAGAACCTCCTTCTGCAATTAAAAAAAAAAAAAATGTTCATTTTTTAACGATTATTATTTTTTGTTTTTTTATTGTATATAGATGTTAAAACGTAATAAAACCTTAGTACAAAAAGTGCGGGTCCCATATGTCAGTAACCACTGATGTGACCGCAAAGTGTTTTGTGGTTGGCTTTACGATATTATGGCAATGGCGCCGAGTTAACTGTTGAAACGACTGCGTAAGAAATAAAGGATTTTACTCATGTATTATAGGAAGAATTATAGATTGCCTCTATGAAGGTAAGTTTCCATATTTTCGATGCCCTGATGTCAATTGATGTCAAAATATGGAATCTATCAATGTATAATGTTAATAATTACTAAAGAATGCACTAGGATTATATGTAAGCGATGATTAGTGTAACAGACACAGAAATGTGTCTGCCCCATGCCTCACTAGGGGACTCGGGAATTCTAAGAAGTACCAGGACATCAGAAATATGGAACAAGTATTCTATCAATCTATACTTGTTAATTACTAAAGAATACACTAACATTACTACTAAGCGATAATTAATCAAGTGAAACGGACACAAAAATGTATTTGCCCCATGCCCTGCTAGGGGACTCGGAAATTCTAAGAAGTACCAGGGCATCAAAAATATGGAACAAGTAAAAAGTTAATTGCTAAAGAATACACAAAAATATGTCTACCCCATTGCTCAGTAGGACTCTAGTATTCCCTTTTTTATATTGTGTAGTAGTCTATTTTTGTTCTAATTAAACTAAAAAAAATACTTAATTTGACCCACAAAGGCAGGCAATCCTGGAAGAAACTTCAATCCCACCAAAACATTTTCATGTAAAGTAACGCCATGACAAGTATGTAAATATTGCTTGCACTGTTAAACAGTTATCACAGGGGTCGGCAACCGGCGGCCCGCGGGCCGCATGCGGCCCGTGCTCTATCTCGTTGCGGCCCGCAAGCCTCAGGTCCTTAAGAAAAAAATACCAAAGCAATAGGCCATATTACTAGAATCACTAGAATTTATACGGCCATGCTGCTGGGCCATGAGAGTATTCTTGAAAGCTCGCTCCCACGCGGGTTGATAAAAATGTACCTATTTCATTTTTTAAGAACTGTTATGTTATGTATTGTTTCTACCGAAAATAAATATTTGCTGTACTTATTCAATTCTTGGCAATTTTTTTTGCGTTTATACGCTGCACCTGGCCGTCGGTGGCGGGCGGCTCCTTTGAGACAATAGGCGGCGGCAGTCTTTGATTAGACGCAGGTGTGCGGCGGCGAAAAAATTCAAAGCGACCGACTTTAGTTAAAATCACAGCCGCGCGCAGCTATCGCCTCATTCGGTTGTGGAAATTCGCCGGAAACTCACGTCTCATCTGGTTGCTGGCTACGCGTTTCGTTTCACCTTTCTTCCCTTCGATGATAGCTTCTCACGCACGACGTATGAGGTAAGTACGTTGTATGCACTCGCGAGCAATTTGTATTATTTTATTTACTGATTGTTTATGTGAACCTTCAGATTGATGGGTAAATGTTATAAGGACGTGGATAGTAGTTACATGACATGAAGTCAGTTACGAGTATGTCATGTTTTAATTATTTTTTGAATGTGGAGTTGAATTTGTAGGTGCTAACTGGAACATATAATTTTACAACGAATTTAATTTTTTCATTATTGTTACAGAATATTTATATAAACATGGCTTCAAGAAAAAGGAAGATAGAAGAAGAAAAAAGAGTTTTTCAACAAAACATATTTAAGGTTGTGGCAGACAACAGCGAATCGAATGTTCGTGCCAGTTACAGGGTAGCAGAGATTCTAGCAAAAAGTGGACGTCCGTTTACCGATAGTGAATTAGTAAAAGAGTGTGTCTTAGCTATCGCAGAAGAAATATGCCCAGAGCAAAAAAAAATGTTTGAAAGTCTTAGTCTCTCTGCGAGAACTTGCACCCGACGTACTGAAGACTTGGGTGCTAATTTGTGTGAACAACTCAGGGATAAGGCGCAGTCTTTTGACTGCTTCTCTTTAGCGATGGATGAAAGTACGGACGTGTCGGATACAGCACAGCTACTCATATTTGTACGCGGCATTGACGAAAACTTTACTGTTTACGAAGAGCTTGTGAAAATGTGCAGTTTGAAAGGTACAACTACGGGAGAAGATTTATTTCACCATGTGGAACAAGCTCTGGATTCATTGCAGTTAAGCTGGGAAAAGTTAACAAGTGTCACTACCGATGGAGGCAAGAACATGAGCGGTCAAAACAAAGGTGTTGTTGGGAGAATCATCAGCAAAGTGAAAGATTCTGGATCTACTGTGCCATTGATTTTTCACTGTATTGTCCATCAAGAGGCATTGTGCTCCAAGGTTATATCCTGGAAAGAAATAATGGATACTGTAACATCCACTGTTAATTTTATAAGAAGAAATGGGCTGACACACCGTCAGTTCCAAAAGTTTTTGGAAGATCTGGAAGCTGATCATGGTGACGTGGTTTACTACTGTGAAGTGAGGTGGCTCAGTCGAGGTGCCGTTTTGGAACGGTTTTTTGATTTGAGGAAAGAAATTGGCAACTTCATGGAGATGAAAGGAAAGCCAGTCGAAGAGCTTACTAACAAACAGTGGATTATCGATCTTGGTTTTTTGACTGATTTGACTAAGGAACTGAATCAGCTCAACAAACGCTTGCAGGGAAAAAATAAATTGATTTGCGATATGTATTCAGATGTTAAGTCATTTGAGATGAAACTGAAACTGTTTATCGAGCATATTGATGAAAAAAAGCTTGACCATTTTCCTAATTGCAAGAAAGCCGTGGAAGAAGCTGGAGATAATTTTGTGTGGCAAAATATTACAATGAGAAACGTGTTAACACAACTACAAACTGAGTTTGTAAATCGATTCACCGACTTTAAAAAGAGCTCCCTTAACCTGGAAATATTCCAAAACCCTTTTGCAATTGATATTAGTGAGGTACCAAGCAATTTGCAAATGAACATAGTAGATTTGCAAAGTAATAGCACACTTAAAACGGCATTTAAGGAAAGCACTGACTTGATACTGTTCTACGGAGGTTTGAGTTCTGAAAACTTCAAAGAATTGAAAAAGTTTGCTCAGCAGATAATAACTATGTTTGGTAGTACATATTTGTGTGAGCAGACTTTTTCAATTCTCAACTACCGCAAAAATAAGAATTGTTCGCGGTTAACGGATGAACATTTGGACGCGATTCTACGCGTGTCTACTACTAAAATGAAAGCAGACGTTAAAAAACTTGCAAGTCAAATGCAGCCGCAAAAATCTCACTAGTTCTTACTTTTATGTTAGTATAGTAATTCAATTAAAATAGACATGATTGTATTAATATATATGCGTTTTATTTCAAATATTAAAAATACATACCCGAACATATAAATATAAAAATAAGTGCGGCCCGCACTGATACTCTGGCAACATATGTGGCCCTGCTATAGCAAAAGGTTGCCGACCCCTGAGTTATCAGATCTTATGGAGAGCGAAGCTCCTTTTTTTTTTTTTTATAGAGGGGGAAGTTTCACAAAACCGAGGGCGAGACGATCTTTTAAGAGCATTGCTCTTCTCGCCCTCCCTCACCGGCGGGGCTCTTTTACATTTGCCGGGAGAGTGTGGGGTTGGGTCACTCGCGACTGTCTGCTAGCCAGACAGCCTGGTGCCCCGACCCACTAAACCCCCTCTGGCCCCACTTTTCGCCATGTTGAGACCGCGGGATAACACAGTAAGCCACCGCGGCCTCGGCGATTTGCCACAGAGCGGCACGACAAATTACACGAAAACACAAACAACAACAAACGAACACGACTTAATATTTACGGGAGCACCAGGAGATGAGCATATCTTCATGGAGAGCGAAGCTCCTAGCTCTACACGCCCTAACCTAACACTCTCATCATAGCGTAGTGTTCTGCGTGAATCCTAGTCTTAAGTTCTCTACAAATCCTACAACTTAATCAAAATGTGTGTCTTGGGCCAAGACTCTTGGCCAATTGGCACAAAATTAACGCCTAGTTAGTGAATTTTCTGTTTATAAGCCCATAGGAGTGTCTAAGTCACTCTTTCAAATCGGCCAAGCCACACATTTTGATTAAGATGTAGGGTTTATAGAAAACTTAAGACTAGGATTCACGCAGAACACTATACTTACGCATAAATTTGGCACTGCACTGTCCTGCCGGCCTAGCATGACCGCCACGAGATATGTCGCGGACGAGATAAGACAAACTAAGATGTAAGATATGGAAATATATTATATCTCAACATATACAATTTTGATGGAAAAGATATCTCGATCGACAAATATATCTATTTTTGATATTAAAAGTCGACTAGGCCAGCAGACCGTAATTATAAGGGTACAAAATACGACGAAACGCTTCGAGAAAAGGTTGGTAGTGCCCTACATTGTCTTGGCGATATAATCTCGAATCCAACAAATATTTTTCAAAAATATCTACTAATTTATAATGCGAAAAGTTTCCAATTATATCCATTTGTGCGCAATAATTTACTTTTTATGGGATATTTGGCATGAAATGTTGACATTATCGTAATTTGGAGAATTTAAAGCACATTTACGAAATAATTTCATTTAATTATTAATTTGGGATCGAGTTATGGCTGTTCGTTTTATTAATCACTACACTGTTTTTTCATTTGACTTTGTTTGTTTGAAATCTATATTAATATTATAAAGAGGAAAGATTTGTATTTTTTGATTATTGTATGTAATGAATAAACTCAAAAACTGGACCGATTTTAAAAATTCTTTCGCCAATAGAAAGTTACATTATCAGCGATTAACAAAGGCTATTTTTTGTGTATAGTACATCTACATTGCACCCGTGTGAAGTCGGGGCACTTTGCTAGTTATTTTATATAGCTTGCTTCACTAATATACGTACATAGAAGGTTATGAATACCAAACTTAGTCAAATCACTACATACGCGTCGACCAACTGAAATTCCTCGCAAGACACAGTAGATTCTTTCCCAGACTAGTAAGCGAGGCCATTGAAATTAAAATACATCCTAACTTAATATTGTCTTTTATTAAGGCGAGTATCACACATTTAAATAAAATACTGTATACCGGATTAAAACGCTGCTTCCCGCGACCACGGTTGCTGAAAAGCATCCGAAACGTCGGGATAAATAATTTAAACAATATAAATAATAAATCGCGTTTTAATCCGGTATACAGTGTTTTATTTAAACATCCTAACTTCAATAGAGAAGATGATTTGAGACTTTCCAACACCTGGGATCCAGTAATTAAAAATCTACAGCCCCAAGTCAAACTTACTAAGAAACAAGAGGACACCGTTAGTCAATATTGTCATAATATAGAAAATTACAGTAAATATCAACTCCGTAGCTAATAGATGGCGTTAATATGGCAACTTTGTGACATTTCAAATCAGACAACTGTCATCTTTCAGTCTGCCGCGACCACGGTTGCTGAAAAGCGTCCGAAACGTCGGGATATTAACGATAAACTTATTTAATAAATTTAACGTAGTGTCGAATAATCGATTTTAACCAGCATTTCGTATGTAATAAATATAGCCGCCATTATAGTGCTGAAAGTACTGAAAGATGCGTTCGGATTTAACTGATGGCAGCACTATTAGTAAAATAGAATGCGTATTTTCCATAAAAACCAGCATCAGAACTTAACATCGTCAGCACATTTCCGAACACCCTACCTCCCATTTATTACATACTTCTTCTAAGTAAGTAGGCTTCTTCTAAGTAAGCATGCTCCCATTTAGATCGCATCCGCGCTTACCATCAGGCAGGATTGCGGTCAAATGTTTACTTATTCTTCATAAAAAAAAAAACTAGCAACACGTCCCAGCTTCGCACGGGTGCAATGTAGATGTACTAATACCTATGTTCCTCGCTGGTAATGTAGCTTTCAATTGGTGAAATAAGTTTTAAAATCGGTCGAGTAGTTTTTGAGTAAAATCGTAAGAAACAAACAAATAAATCTTTCCTCTTTATAATATTTTAGTATAGACTAGCAAAACGCACCGGCTTCGCACGGGTGCAATGTAGATGTACACAAACAATGTAGCTTTCAATTGGTGAAATTATTTTTAAATTCGGTCGAGTAGTTTTTGAGTTAAATCGTTACAAACAAAAAAATCGTTCCTATTTATAATATAACAGTAACATGTCCCGGATTCGCACAGGTGCAATAAACAAAAAATATCTCTATGTTACTCAGTGAAGATGTACTTTTTGAACGGTGAAAGAATTTTTTAAATCGATAGTTTTCGAGTTAAATATATATATATAGATTAAATTTGAAACCGTTATCTATCGAAACGCAAGGTACCGACTGCGCCAACGAGCCCGCATAACCCAGCAACAGAAATTCCACCAAAACAATTATATGTTCCGTTACGTTATATTATAACTCCTTTATTAAATATTTATGGTTTCCCTTTTGAATATACCTTAACAATAAACTTATTTACATAATTCTATAGAGAAAAGTAGTAAAATAATAAAATAAGGATATGTCACAAACAACAGGTAAGCGCCGTTACTGGTCGTTATACTAGGGTGACCATGATCTTGGAAGTTAACGGATTGCGTAAGAAAAATAAATAAAAATAAATACATAATATTGCCTGTTATTAACGCAAGTATCACACATTTATATAAAAAAAACTTTTATTGGATGAAAACGCGATTTTTTATTTATCTTTTTTTTCAGCGGTCGGTTGGTATAAATCGGTATAAATAAATTAAATTTAATCCGGTAAAAATGATTATTATATTTGGTCTGATCTGGTTTTAGTTTCTTAATCTTTTATAAAGTTATATACAAAATAAAGTAACTAAACCTGCTGAGGAGGCAAATCTTTTACAAAAATATGAACATAAATACAAGCACCAGTGCTCCTGCCTCTCATTTAATATAATATTTTCATGTCTATAGGTCTATTGTTTAGTTTTTTCTTACAATTTTGATAGCAAGAAGTGTAACTAATTACACCATTACTCACTATGAACGAGTAAACTCAAATAAATAAATCAAATAAATGGCTCATTTTTTCTTTCTAAGTGTACCTAACCCCTACTATTAGTATTAGTATTTTAGTTTTGTTAAATATGTCTAACCTCACAGTACTACTAAATCCTTAAATCATTGTCACCCCAGAATGAGTGTAAACTTTTTGTTAGCTTCCCTGTCGCCTTTTGTCTTAATTCACCGAACATTGTTCCCTTCTGACTCACTGGAGAACAAAACGCCGATAAAGTTGTTTTGAAACACCATTGTTTTGTTTATGAATAAACAGTAATTTATACTTTACAGTTAGCTATAATACAGTTTTGTTTATTTAATTATCAATCATTGGCCTCACATACACATATATATCAATGGATCCCAAGAACAAAATTGTATATGTGATTAGACAATTTCACAGATACGATTTTGTTCTTGGGACCCGTCGATATTTTTTATGTAGGTATGTATTATGTGTTGCCGACCTTTAATAGGCCCCACTAGGGAGTTTACTTTAGCTTTTGTACGAACCTCTTAATAACTCGATATATTGTCAAATTTTCAGTTGAACCCAGAAGTTATTCGAATGTCCATTGTTAATCCACCGGAAGTCGAAAACAAAGTAGCTACAAGTCCTTAACCAGTGTGCCATCGCGTTGTCAAGCGATACACTTTAGTAATAAATCATTAATAATATATTGTAAGGGTGGATAAATTACAAAAAAAAGCGAACACCCGAAAAGAGACACTAAATAGATAACCACCTATTATGACAAACAGATGGAAGAAAAAAACAAAAGTGGATACCGTGTTACGACCACATTCATAAGCGGAGCGATAAACAACTAATAATATTCTATTAAACAACTATTAATAGTAACAGAATATGAAATTTTGCTTTTTCTACCTTTACCTCACTAATATACTGTAGGACCACTAGTAGAATTATAGTAACACTGCAAATTTGTTGTTTTCGGACCTTAGATAGTAGCTTGGGACTGACATTATTTTTATGTTAGATATTGACAGACGAGCATAAGGTTTACTTGATACCTCAGCATCGTCAGTCAATGATGTGCTGTTGACCTACTTTTTACTTTGAGCCCTCGGAAATTCATAGAAATTAAATGTCCACTTCACGGTTTTTCCGTCAATTCTAATCATTTATTAATTATTTATTAGGTAACCCAATGAACGTCAATAAAAAAGTAATAGTGTCATAATGTTTTTTTCCTAAAGAAGAAATGAAATTAGCTTAAATAATGAAACAAGGAAACATTTACAACTAAAGTTTATTAAAAAAACACCATTAATGCATACACCTTTAATGTAACATGAAAGTTTACACTTTATATCCACTCAGATACTACGATACAAAAGTATAACTTTAGCTATAATTCACTTTAGATCACTATTAAATTGACACTGTAATTATTATCCACAATTGGGCAGAGTTTCTACTACTTTAGTTGGTGCACGTGGAATGCCTCTTCGTGGCGGGAACTCAGCTTTTATATCATCATCGGCTGCCCGTTGTCGGTAAAGTGGACACCCCCACTAGTAAATGTGACGGTGACGTTGGTAATAGTGACATCTGTTGCTGCTGCGGAAAAGCGTCGAAACTTCAGAGCGACAACATCCGGCCGTCCTGCACACGCGTTCGTCCTCGAACGGCGTATGTGTCTGGTGTATAGCTGAGGACATTGTAAAGGGTTAAATAAGCAATATTTAGAAGCAGTCAGTATATGCTGGCTTATATGGTTTGAACTGGTTGATGTTCTGATCAACCAGTCGTGCATCACCATTACAACAACGTTCACACATTTAGAAGCCGTCAGTATGCTTTAGTACTTAATTAGCCCACTGTCGCTGGTGGATGGCTGGCTCGATATGGTTTGAACTGGTTGATGTTCTGATCAACCAGCCGTGTATCACCATATACGGTTTAAACTGTATGATGTTCAGATCAAACAGTCGTGTATCACCATTACAACAGCGTTCACACAGATACCTGTTGCACGAGCCGCCATTCCATCAACCCAGTGGACATGTATGGTTTGGACTAGCTGATGTACAGATCAAACTAGCCGTGTATCACCAAATTAAACACCAAGACAGACCAGGCTCGCTTACAATGTTGAAGCATATACACTTGACAATAAAGTTTACACGTATTCCCTTTTTTTTCTATATTGTAATAATGCTTGTAAAGGGATAGCTACAAAAGTTTACTCCTATTCACTTTTTTGTTTATATTGTAATGCATGCATAGTTATAGTTACAAAAGTTTACTCGTATTCTCTTTCTTATCTAGATCGTAGTGCATGTATAGCGATAGTTACAATTTAAATTAGCACTGCCATTTCTATAAATAATATAAGTTTAACTCACGTGTCACGTGGACTTACTGACAACATCCGGAATTATTCGGTAACATTAATACCTACTGTCATAATCTCTTTAGTACTATGTCCCATTATATGTATATTTCAACGATTGTTTCAACTTCACTCAATTCACTTGTCACGGCCCAAGCTCTAAGGTATTCTGAAAAGTAACTTTTACACCACGGTTATGGCTACGGCATAACTTATACTTGTATTTCAGATGAATTATCTGGTTATCTAAAGCACCACTAAATTTTCAACAGCGTAAATAGACGCATCAAAATCCGTCATTTTATTTTGTCTCGCAAAAAATAATATTCATTATCATCATTAGCGATCTCTTTATATATGAATGGATGATATGATATCAAGGAGAAATATAAACCTCACTGAGAACTAGATCAGACTTTCTTTACATTTTTTTTTTAGTTAAGTATATTATGCAATGATCCGATATCATAATAGATTTTTGTAGTGATTTGCACCCATTTGTATTTATTGCAGCACTATAATTGGCTTTATTATCTTGGCGACTGCGCCATCAT
This sequence comes from Anthocharis cardamines, assembly GCA_905404175.1. Lineage (NCBI taxonomy): Eukaryota > Metazoa > Arthropoda > Insecta > Lepidoptera > Pieridae > Anthocharis > Anthocharis cardamines. Next base: position 12,951,197 of record FR989950.1, on the reverse strand, counting down.
ATTAAATGCTATGTCATTAAATGTATCGCATTTGAATCCTTTTTTATATTCTTAACCATCGAATTGAAAACCAATTTTGGCAACCAGTCTAAGTTGTACAGACTACTTCCTCACTTTCTTACTTTTACTCGACATTTTGTATTGATCATATTTCTGATATTTTTATTCATGTATTTTTCACTTATTAACTTTTATATTTGTCACTTTATTTTTGCTATTATGATCTTTACTGCCATATCCCTCAGTTTCTTTTACAAATTTCAGTTTTTATTGTATTCGCACTGTACAATAATTTGTTATATTGCTCCAAGCGATTAAATAATATTGTGGAAAATGCTCAGTGGCTTTATTTCTTTAGCCTCTTTAAATAATACTTTTTTACATTTTGCAATTTTTCATTTATTTCATTCAGGGTAATTTTAGTCAAGTTAAATAGATAGTAGTATAATTTCAATTTATTGAGCGTATATATAAATACAAGCAAATTGTTGTAATGTTTCACGTCACAAAGGGACCAAGATGATTAACATGGAAAATGTCGAATGGTTTAGCAGTTAGTAATGGATATAACTAGCTTGGTCTGCCCAGGAATATAATTGAGACCACTTTCAATCTATTGGCCTATAAGTTTCTTAAGCGCGGGAAACAATGTCCAACATCCTCACAGTTGGTCCCCACATTCAGATCCTTTATATTTTACTATATTATTTAACAATTCATCAATATTCAAATACTTATATTATTCGTTTCGGCCTCACCTGACTAATATATCGCTTACTAGGTTCTTTTAGTGGAAAGGACAGTAACTAATCATATTATTTACTTCAGAAACTACTCTGTACGCAATTCGTGAATGGAGTTTCAATTTTATGCACCCACGTATTGTATTTTTTTTTAAAATTGATAATTATACCCTTTAAGCGTTTATATGTGCAAGACTACTATTTCTGGTTCTGACATAATTTATATTGTTAACAGGTTAAGAAGCTTACTCCATTCTATATTACTATTATATATTATTATTAGCTTACGCCATTCTAGATTTAATTGAAATTTTACGATTGAGTACGAAGACTTGTCGTTTGGTACTCTTGAATGCTACACTAGCACATCATATATATAATTCAATAGAATTGGTAGAACTTGATGGAACTAATTGTAATCGTTATTTATGTTGAATTCATTTTTGGTAAAAATTCTTGACTACATTTTGACATTTATGTATCGAGTGAAAAATCGAACTATAGTTTATCAGAGTTCAATGTACATATCAATATAAGTACTAATTTTACTTTCATACTAGTGACAAGACTGGCGTTCATAGTAGATAGGTATTCTGGGACCATCTAGCGGTTACAGTTTAGTTAAAGGTTGAATTTAAGTAACGTTCAATTTAGATAACGATTTGCCATGACCAAGCATCTATTCAGAAATAATCCTTTCCTACGCCTAGACCCTCTTATAACATAGGGTATACTAATTACCTCTTTACTCAACCGAAAAACAATAATTAAGTAATTATTATTCTCAAATAATATTATAATTTTGCAATGTATGCTCTTTGTCGTAAAATACTATATTAGTTAATGTGTATTTGAAACAATTGACAACACATGTTTATATATTCTATTACTGAAATATTGCGCGCTCATTTTTGCAACAATTTTGATAACTTTCTTCAACACTACTATTAGTATTTGAAAACACCGCATGGTATAGGGTTATTACTTGCTTTAGTAATTATTAACTTGAATGAATGAATATTCATTCACATTTCACATGCCATGAACACTATTCCTTTTTGAACCATGAAGGTTCGATTCACACTTTATTAAACTCGATGGCGCATCATGCGTCGTCATTTATTAAATACTTTAGATAAAATGTCAAAATATTTTTCTTTCACGTGTTAAAAGTTAAACATGTTTGGAAGTTACGTCTTTTACAGCCACGTTCCTTTTCGATCGTACAGTCGAAGTGCGATTTTCATGCTACAGTATACTTTAAACTAAACTTTGTTCAAAAGTACCAATTTTCTCACAATTAAAAGTAAACTAGTCAAAATTCGAGTAAGCGTGGTATTGGGATTCAATTTCAAAAGTAATCTCACTGATAGTTGTGAACTTCTATACAGTATTTCATAACAATGACAATACTTTACTTTTAGAGGGTATTTTGAAATAACTGTCTTCAATATTGTAACTTAGCCATTATAGCTATGTCGAATATGCCATTCTAAATAATATGAACACAAGCATTGCAAATAGCAAGCTATTAAATTATCATGATTTTCCCACGTATAACGTATAACCTGTATATATTTAAACTTTTAAGTTTTACTGTAACTGTTTTATATATCCATTCAATTTTTAATTCCATTCAATGAATAAGATTATTTTAACAAAACAGACTGCAAAACCAATACTGTTACTAGGTCTTTGTCATTAATGAATAGCTGCGATCCATATTTAAATATTATTAAATCTCAACATCTCTCAATTTATTATTTTAAATGTTGTTATTCTCTCTGGCTTATAAAATTGCTAAAGACCTGTTTCGAGGGTATCTCGCATTTTACAAAAAGATGCCGTATTGTCATAATAACGGAAATCCTGTGCAACACTGATATTTGTTTCACCAATTTATCAGACTAATTACTATAATTGATATCATACTTTCGAAAACTTCATTAAGTAAGATATTGTTTCGATATCCATGAGAATTACTTTTTCATAAAGTAATTGCAACCATATTTCATTTTGCAGTATACCGTTACTTTTGCACAGCTGATACACTGATCATCGTAGTGTCAAGACATTTAAAGACATGTGAATTACTTTCTATCAATATTATCCCCGAGAGGCATGTCCTCTAATTCAGAAATCATTGATGATAATAATTAAACATTCTGACTTACAGTTGGCGATCCCTTACGTTGACATTTATAACGTTATTCTTTCTCCGTCTGTCACAGTTACTACTGCTCGTATACATAGAGTACGGCGTACTTGAATTCTTTGATAGCCGCGTGGCATTTTGTGAGCGTAGAATATCCCGCTTCTGATATTAAAAAAACACCATTAATGCATACACCTTTAATGTAACATGAAAGTTTACACTTTATATCCACTCAGATACTACGATACAAAAGTATAACTTTAGCTATAATTCACTTTAGATCACTATTAAATTGACACTGTAATTATTATCCACAATTGGGCAGAGTTTCTACTACTTTAGTTGGTGCACGTGGAATGCCTCTTCGTGGCGGGAACTCAGCTTTTATATCATCATCGGCTGCCCGTTGTCGGTAAAGTGGACACCCCCACTAGTAAATGTGACGGTGACGTTGGTAATAGTGACATCTGTTGCTGCTGCGGAAAAGCGTCGAAACTTCAGAGCGACAACAAGTTATGACCTAGACATTTCCAATTAATTAAGTGAAAATCCGTTTCATATAAATCCTCTAATATCCAAGCTTATTAGTGAGTTCTTCTTCCTGTCGCTTATCGCTAATCGCTATGCCTATCACCATGACAACGTTATAAAGCTGGATACATAATAAATCAGAGCGATAGCGACTCAAAGATTCACCGAACGAAGCCTGCGTGTGGATGCCCTTAAGGCCAAGTACTCCGAATGGTTAAACCATTATTTTCAATTTGTATATGAATCGTATGGCGTTTGGCAAAATAAGAAAAAAATATTTAATGCCACACACATATGTAACTTTTAACAATCGTTTATTTCTTTTATCACTGTACATTAATTAATTATTATCATTCACATCTTCAAATCAAGTGTTTTGGCTAACGACTCCTGCCATTTCATACTTCTTTTGTCGCGTGGTGACGTATAGGGTTCACATTATTAATTGTCTGTCGACATGGTCAATACAGCTTCTACATTATTATATTATACAACTACCGATCCATCCCGCACGGGTGCAAACTGCAATGTGTTCACAAAATCCTATGTTACTCGCTGATAATGTAGCTTTCTATTGGTGGATTTTTTTTAAATCGGTCGAGTAGTTTTGTGTTAAATCGTAACAAACAAATCTTTCCTATTTATATTATTATATTATACAATTACGACCTTAAACCATAATGTCACATCCTATTAACGTGACTAAACAAAATTCATTCATCACAAATGTCTCAGTGTATAATTATTGAAGTCCAACTGAACGAGTTTTTCACATAAAAAAAAACCTCAAATTTTGGTGCAATACCTTCCCCTTAACACAGCAATGTTAAGACATTCTTACTAGGGAATGCGTAGTGACGTACATCGAAGTAACCGATATGTTTGTCTAGCGTTTATTATAACTATGTTCGACGTCATGTTGAGTAGGTTTTTTATTGTTTTTGAGTTTCGAGTCACCGGTTTACATTCAACGGATGCTAAGCGTGGTTATGTTACACGTTGTGATTAGTTGAGTTTCTTGGGTAAGTATTGCTTAATACATAGTAGCGCTTCGAGATTGTTTGCACCTGGCCTGCTGGTGTGCGCGATTTCTTTGCGATTATCAAAATGAGAACGGCTGTATAGCCGGCCTAGCATGACAACAGCGACAAAATTTTCCGTTTTCTCGTGTTTTAATCGATTATCTCTATGTCTTCCGGGTCTAACATGACAATTACACTTAAAACTCGACTTTTAATATAAAAAATGTATATATTTGTCGATCGAGATACCTTTTCTATTAAAATTGTCGATCTCGAGATATAATATATCGAGATATCTTACATCTTAGTTTGTCTTCTCTCGTCCGCGAGATATGTCGTGGCGGTCATGCTAGGCCGGCTGCCCTGTTCCCTTTTTTATTTAGGGTAAGTGCAGTATGTTCTCTTTTTCCATTCTCTCCTTTCACTCGCCATATCACACCTCTCAAACTCATATTATTCTTCACAGAGTCAATATTTTTTTGCCTAGATAAGATGGATTGAAGTAAAAAAATAGCTCTAGATGTTTTTGTCGATACCAAAATATTTAAAGACAAGAGTGAGATTTGAGATGTAGACACTCTTACAGGCTTATGAACATACAGTTAATTTTGTGTTGGTGTAGTTTTTGTAGCGAACTTACAACTAGGATTCACGCAGAACACTATACGCTATGATGAGAGAGTGTTAGGTTAGGGTGTGTAGAGCTAGGAGCTTGGCTCTCCATAAAACCTGATAACTTTTTTACAATGCAAGTAATATGTAGCAACTCATCTTGGCATTACTTTACATGATAATATTTTTTTGTGGGACGATATATAAAATTATTTTTATTTAATATACCAAGGTGGCCTATCTCATCGCAGTACCTTATAAATAGTACTTGTCATAATAATACAAACGAATACAGTCGCACAGTAAAGTCGTTATCACATACGCTCGAGTTCACTGCCATCGAAAAATAACACTAGAATAAATACTGTCGTGTAAAAAAGCTATTTTTTAACTTTTTGTATTACACGTTGGTTCACTTTGAAACTGCACAATAAATTTGTATGCGGTTTTTCATTATTATTAGTTATCTGAAACTTATATGTTGGATATAACCAAAATCAAGCCATGCAACATCGTATTCATTATTCATAGTAATACTGTCTGATTTGAAATATCACAAAGTTGCCATATTATCGCCATCTATAGCGCTCTACGGAATTGATATTTCCTGAAATTTTCAATATTCCTACTAATGACCCGCCCCGGCTCCGCACGGATACAACGTAGATACTGATATGGTGTCTGAATTATTTAGACATAATTCATACAAAAATACTATTTAAAACTATTTTATAGTGGTAGTAACTTCACCCTTCTACCACCAACCCTTATGGCTTGGTGGTAGAAGGGTGAAATTTAGGGTTGTACGTGGTATGTACGTTTAATGCCGAATCATAAAAAAATGTCTAATGTTGTTGTGTTTTTTTGAGGTGGATAACCCTTATCACTTAGGGGTATGAGAAATAGTTAACGTCCTAATCACAGACCTACTGAATATACACACAAAATTTCATAATAATAGGTCAAGCCGTTTCGAAGGAGTTTTGTTACAAACACTATGATACGAGCCGTTTATATATTAAAAATATAAATTAGATGATGTGCTAATAGGACACTACGTTTTTAAGTATGTTTGACTTGGGGTATGAGATTTTTAATTTCTGGATTCCAGGTATCTGGAAAGTTGACCTGCCGTTCGCACCGATGGGTCATGAGTTCGAATCCCACCGGGACGACATATTTATAATTTTCTGTAAGCATGTCTTCGATAGGAATATCGAAATTCCGACCGGGTAACGAACCACCGTTCATAGGTGGAAAAACCGAAAAACCACATTGCGCGTTTCGGTCTCAGTTTATAGATTTCCGAATGCCCGAAGTAAAAAGTAGGTCGACAGCGCATCATTGACTGATGTTTTGTAGCTGAGGTATCACCTACCATCAAGTGAACCTCATGCTCGTCTGTCGATATCTAACATAAAAAAATATTGATTGATGCAATTCCCATAACTTTTTTTTATCGAGGAATGCTTCAATTACTCCACGAATAATTCACGAAACTAATTAACCATCTCAATCAAAGTGAAGTAAATCACGAGGTTTTCATTAAAAATCTCTTTAAAAACGCATTAATATTACCAAAATCCAATATCCCAATACATATTTCCCGTTTTTTTATTTATTTTCGAAATCTAATTACAAGCATTGAATTGGGAATTCGCGATAATGATTGATGACTCGGGCCGCGTTCACGCTGGAACCATTTGGGAAGGAATTTTGTACGATGGCATTTAAAAAATAATTTAAAAAATTATCAGAATTTTTCTTTGAATCTTTTGGTGTAAAATATACTTTTTCAAGTTAGCGTAGTATTCATTGCTGATGATCAATAGACAGACGTGTAGTGTTTGAAAAATACGCCTAAATATCACCATATACATTCATCATCGACTGATGTTCTGTGGCTGAGGTATCACCTACCATCAAGTGAACCTCATGCTCGTCTGTCGATATCTAACGTAAAAAAAAGTCCGCGGCATACATACGTACATATCATCTTATAATACTTCCATAGAGATCTTCCACATTTATCTTATCTTTCACATTTATACACTTCAAGGTTTTTTTTGTTCATTTTAAATGATCCGTAGTGCCGTGAACTCTATACAAAATCGAAATACTATAGAATAATTATAATATTGTTATTTCACATCTAAAATATTATTGATCGCAATAAAATGTAACTATGTCACTCGTGATTAATGTAGCTTAGAAATTTCAAAATCGGTTCAGTAGTTCCAGAGATAACTTCCTTCAAAGAAACATCTAAAAGTTTACATGAATAACTATATTATATATATTTGAATTGAATATAATTTTATCATTTCAACAATGAACGCACCTTTACCGAAGCCAGGTGTAAAATCCATCATGCGAAAAATGTTAATTTGGGAAGCCGTCACGACATATACTTTTGTGAAAAAGGCCAAAAAGTGTGCGTAGAGAGTGGGTTGATGGCCTTTAATTCCCTTCGATTGAGTAATGATGGAATTTGAAAATTATTTAGAAATGAATTCTCCTCATGAATCAGCAGTTAGAGAAACTTATCTTTTTTACAATATTACTAGCGGACCCAACAGACGATGTCCTGCCATATTTTTTTTATGTTAGATATCGACAGACGAGCATGAGGTTCACTTGATGGTAGGTGACACCTCAGCCACAGAACATCAGTCAATGATGCGCTGTCGACCTACTTTTTACTTCGAGCATTCGGAAATCCATGGACTGAAACCAAAACGTACAATATGCACTTGGCTTTCCATCTTTGAACGGTGGTTCGTTACCCGGTCTGAATTTCGAAATTCCTCCCACCCGTTCGATGCCCGAAGTTACCAGACGTAGGGAAGACATGCTTACAGAAAATAATAAACATGTCGTCCCTGTGGGATTCGAACCCACGATTCATCGATGCGCAAGGCAGGTGTTCTACCGAACGCGCCAACGAGCCCGTCAAAATGTTGGCTTATGCCTCAATATTTCTAGATTTGAATTTGCTATTTTCCCACTTCTATTCTATAATGAATTATATTCACTTATATTCTAGTAGGTACATTGATTTGCAGTGGACATCAATTATTACAAATCAGTTAAGCGTGACGCGAGCTTTCAATTGCGGAAGATGGCGGAGTTCCGAACCTAATTGATTCATTTTTTGCATATATTTTTTTCTGAAATTTTTCGATATTTTAATAGGTATTCTGTTATTCGTGACATAGATGAATCCAACAAATAAGATATCATTAAAAGAGGTGCTGCCGTTCTTGAGTAAATGGTGTAACTAAAACTAACTGGACTTTGATTTAGTTCTGGTCATCAGATTATGGTTAAAAACAAAATATTTATCTTTAAACCATATATATTTTATGTATTTCTTTTTAATAATTTGATTGGGAAAAATGAACTACAGTTCTTACCCGTCTGTTTATGCAATTTTCCTTTTTTTTCAGTTTAAAATATATGCTCTACTATGCATCGGAAATTTTTAGAGCATAAAAAATTCTTACGAAAAGTTGTCACGACACTTTTTTTGAAACGGTTTCAACTTTCAACATTCAAGTTTCATTTTTGGAACGATTGGAACGAAGTTCCTTATCGCGCGACACTTTTTGCTATAGTCCCGCGCATCTATGACGTGTATGAAAGTGAAAGAATAGACAGAGTACATATATATATAACTTCGTTCCATCCGGGTGTCCCTTGACACCTCTCAACTTTTTTATTTTATTTTGAGCGTAAGCTTTTGGATTTTTCTGCTCTGCTCTGCTCTGCTGCCATCAATATGAACATAAATTCTCTAACTTTTTATGGGCTACAACTATTGTTGGGAAATATTTTTCTTAAAAATCTATACTTTTTTGAAAAACGAAATCATGTTTTTTCATGGTTATAATATTTCCGGGTATTTTCAATATCGTATTCTTAATCAGCGTCATAAATGTATTCAAAAATGTGTTGTTGCATTTTTTTAAATATGAAAATGTCTATAAATATACATCCGACAATTTTAATAGGCAAAATGTGTTTGTCTTCTGAGTGTGTTTGGTAAGTAATCAATATTAAGTCTATGTAATATAAATAAACCAACAACAAAGTATAGACAGCTTATAAAGAAAGATAGTAAGAATTAAGTATATTCATTTATTTTTGATGGGCTCGTTGGCGCGTTCGGTAGAACACCTGCCGTGCGCATCAATGGGTCGTGGGTTCGAATCCTACTGGGACGACATGTTTATAATTTTCTGTAAGCATTCTTCCCCACGTCTGGTAACTTCAGGTATTGATCGGGTAGAAGGAATATAGAAATTCCGACCGGGTAACGAACCACCGTTCATAGATGGAAATACCGTGAAGTGCACATTGCGCGTTTCGGTTTCAGTCTATGAATTTCCGAATGCTCGAAGTAAAAAGTAGTTCGACAGCGCATCAATGACTGATGTTCAGGTGGCTGAGGTATCACCTACCATTAAGTGAACCTCATGCTCATCTGTCGATATCTAACATAAAAAAACAAAAAATATCTCGATAATTTCTCGAACTATTAACTTGTCTTCATTATAACTTCACACACGCGATACCAAATAGGCGTGTTATCATCAATTACAGGATGCAAACTGCAAAAAATGCACCCTAAACCGCATCGAGGCGGTGACCACACTCGGTTATTGAAAAAAACAGACCTAGTAGGGGCGTCCCCTAGTTAGTATCCGATGTCATTATGCATGACAAGGTATTTATTAAGCACTAGCAACGTGCCCCGGCTTCACACGGGTGCAATGTAGATATACTATACACAAAAATTATGTATGCCTAATTTTCTCGCTGATAATGCAGCTTTCTATTGGTGAAAGAATATTTTAAAATTGGTGCAGTAATTTTTGAGTTCAATCATAACATACAAAAATACAATTACCTATTTCCTCTTTTATAATATAAGTATAGATGAAGGAAATTGGTAGGACTTGCTTTAGGATAGCTTGTTCTCCCCCCCATGGATCCAAGCCATGTCGTGGCGGGGGGGCTCAGTAGCCGGGGTGCAAGCCAGCACCCTGTTAAAGCCAATTGAACCGAGTGGGACCGCTTCCAGTCCTCCTCTTTCTTAAGAGGGGATGATGTGGGGGGGCCCTTCGGTGCTCAGTAGTGCTTCGGCACGTGGGATAGCCGGCCTCCAAGACTAGCGGAAGGTTTGGGTCGTGCTGTAAAACGGCTCGGGAGGACAGGGACTTTGGCTCCTTATAGCCTCTCTTACCGGATAAGCTACTAGCTATTGGAATCGGAAACTGACTGATCTATTGATTCATAGCTTGAAACTGAATTAGAACCAGATTGCTATATTTAGTGCTGGAAAACCTTGAAGTGTTATATCATTTTTCGGTTTCAGTCTATGGATTACCGGATGGTTCTAGTAAAAAATATATCGGCAGCGCATCATTCAGTTCTGTGGCTGAGGTATCACATACCATCAAGTGACTGCTATGTCGATATTTAACATTAAATAAAGCTATAAAAGGTAATGTTACCTAAAAGTTTGACATTTTATTCCGTCAGAAGTTCGGTATCATCTAAGTAGTAGGCCCCGATGCATAGGAAGACTTAAATAATTGAAAAAAGTTTTCTAGCTGCCTTCCAAAGCCCCTTTGAACTTCAATTCTCACTGCTCTATGATAGCTACGCTACTGTCACTAAGTCTTATTTAAGTTGACAATACCAAATGGTTGAATTTGATTCAAATCAAATCATCCTTATTTGCGAAAATCGATACATATCGTGTTGCTTGCTAGGTACATATAATACACGATTTTCCTCCAAGTAGGTATTATGGCATGTACGTATTCAACTGTAATTATATAAAAATAAACTAAACGAATTTATATAGCATTAACTATATAATATTTATATAACAATAAAAAAATACAATATATTTATATTGATATTATAAAGAGGAAAGATTTGTTTGTTACGATTTAACTCAAAATCCCACTCGACCGATTTTAAAAATTATTCACCAATAGAAAGCTTACCTTACCAATATTTTGTGTGTGCACAAAAAGCATACACATCTGTGTACATCTATATTGTACTTGTTCGAAGTCGGGGCATGTTACTAGTCATATATACATCGCAACTAAGCATACATATAATTCCTTTATATTATAATAACAACTATTACTAAATATATTGCTTAATAAAAAAATATTTTTGTAAATTGTATCATTATATTTTATTAAAAACCGTTGTCTGCGCGTCTGTCCTCCTTCTCAATCATTCAATAACACTCGAAACCCAACAGCAACGTATTTCTTAAGCAAATACTCACAAAAAACTGATTTGACATTCTTTATTTTCTATTTTTATACTATTTATTTATTTAGAACACTTTATTGCACAAATTATGATTACAATTACAATAAATTCTGTATATTAAATTTATGTTGATTTATAATAATGTATCTCTACATACATAACATATAAATATTAAAATTAAAAATAATATCTTATGATAGACAAAGCTAATATTGTCTTTTATTAACGCGAGTATCACACATTTAAAGCTTTTCAGCAACCGTGGTCGCGGGGAGACAGTTGCTGACCACGGTTGCTGAAAAGCATCCGAAACGTCGAGATAAATAATTTAAACAATATAAATAATAAATCGCGTTTTAATCCGGTATACGGTATTTTATTTAAATAGACAAAGCTTTCAATAAGTAGTGTATAAGCACTACAGTTTTATAATAATTAATGTTAGCGAGAGGCACCGCAGATCCTGGGTTCGAATCCCGGGGCAACATGATTAAATAAAATGTTTCGGTCGGACAGGGCACAGAAGGCTGAACAACTATTTGCCTATAAAGAAAAATGATCAGTGAAACAGACACAGAAATGGGTCTGCCCCATGCCCCACTAGGGGACTCGGGAATTCAAAACTAATGTTAGAGAAAGCTTTCAATAAGTAGGTACACTCACTAGTTTTTAGATTCGTCTATACGTCGTTATTTATAGACAAGAAAATCCTTTTTTGCTCATTCCAGAAAAGAATAAAGATATTGCAAAAAAAAAATAAACAAAAAAATTCAAAACTGATACCTACATCCTACCTGCAAAACGATAAAGATCTTTCGACAGAAGTACCTTTTTTACTAAAGAAAGAATGATAACATTGTTTTATTGGATGACGAAGATGCTCACATTTTTTGTTTTTGTATGTTATCTTTTTACGGCTAAATGACTAAGCTGGGTGATGGTGCAGTAGTGAATCGGTATCATGGGTTTTACTCTATAATTGTTTTTTTTTAATATTTCACCTGGAAACCGAACATACCTAAGATTGTTCATTTTAAATATCAGTATTATATTTTTTCTAGGTGGTTTGGTGTAATATCGCTTATTATCACAGCACTGTCACATTAGATAATTAAATTATTTATTATTATCTTCACTAATACTACAAAGAGGATTTTTTTGTTTGTTTGTAATGAATAAACTCAAAAATTATTGGACCGATTTTAAAAATTATTTCACCAATAGTAAGCTAATTTATCTGCGAGTAACATAGGCATATAACCCATATTTTGTATATAGTTACATTATATTTTTTATTTATAGTACATCTATAATTACACTCTTTCGAAGCTTTTGCTGTCATATTATTTTTATTCATAAAATTCGATAATAAAAGACGGTGCGCGCGTTTAATTCTTTATCTTGGGGCGATTTTGTATCTCTAGATTTGATTTTCACTATATGACTTTATTACAAAAACGTTTTTTATTTATTCCATAAAAGTCATAAATTGGAAGAAAACAGCATTGCTAAGTCTACCGTGACCGGAACACTTCATCAGGATTAATATATTCAAATTCGTTCTACAAAAGATCGGTGTCGCAAACTACAATCTAGTTTTATATGAAAAACACCCAAATCCTCAAGAATTTATTAAACATATCCCATAAAACCTGCCAAAATAAACCCACAACACAAAAAAACAAACAGTCGTAAATTATAAAAATCATATGCACAATTAAGTTCCTAATTCAAATGTAATAGATTCATAATTTTATAACCGGGCAACCCTATCAATGGGTTGTATACTTCCATAGCTCACCAGGCTCCAATACTATAGCTATAATATCGAGCGCTCGATCTTTCAAAGAAATCATTCGAAAAAAGAACGCCATGATGCATGCCATTATACCTGTTTCGTTCTATCGTATGTAAATAGTCACGAGGGAAAAGGATAAAACACTTCTTATTCAATCAGGCATGTTTTTGTTCCGTCAGTCGAGCTTTCGTTCTCGTAAGGAGTAGACGTACGGTGACAATATTATTTAATGAAAAACAGTTTGTGTGAAATACTGTTGTTTGTGTTGTGTTGAAACTGATGTGTTTCTGTTGTTTAATGGGATTTTGTTGCTGTTTATTTTAAGGTTTGTACAATGCTATTTTTATTTTTTAGTAAACATATTTTAAATTAATAACTTAAAACTTAAGAAACAGTGCATAATTTAAAATTAAAAAGTGCTTAAACGATTATAGATAAGTTTAAAAAAAGCAAAGTAATGCAAATACAAAATAACATTTTGAAACACAAAAGTGCATTTGATTTATATAAATAAGACACTAAGCAAATAATATTATAATAAATTAACTTTAAATATCTCAGTAAATTTCCCAACATATTTCTGACTTTACGGACGCCAGCTTTGACATAGTGTTCATAAAATTGTTACGGTAGGTGACCCTTCTCCGAGGCGATTTACTACAGTTAATTTATTTGTGCACTCTTAGAAGCTCTTGAACCCTAGTATTTTAAACTTGTGACTGAGTTATTTTATTATTATTTTTGTTAATTTATTTAATAATTCTTCTTCTTTCCATAAAATATACTTACAAAAAAATACGAAAATGAATATATCAAAATCAAAAAATCAAACTATACAAACACTCCCTGCGCCCGGCCTGCGGACTCTAACGTAATACGTTTTTATATATATTATTTAACGTTTTTATTATATTTTTCCGAATGCTCGAAGTAAAAATTAGGTCAACAGCGTATTATTGGCTAATGTTCTATGGCTGAGGTATCACCTACTGTCAAGTGAACCTCATGATCGTCTGCCGATATCTGACATAAGAAAAATAGAAATCTACCCAAAACAGAAAATTAGAGCAAGGCGTCAACATTACGAAACATTTTTGATGACCTCCGTTCGTGCAAGCTTTATAAAAATACGTGAAATCAACAGCCGTAATAACTGTATTTTAAACCATAAACCAAATACGTCTCAACGACTTAACACTTAATACTTAATAAAATACTTGATACCGTATTAAAACGCTTATTATAATGTAGAGAATTACACCAAATATCAACTCCGTAGCAATAGATGGCATTAATATGGCAACTTTGTGACATTTCAAATCGGACAGCTGTCATCTTTCAGTCTGCCGTGACCACGATTGCTGAAAAGCACTTGAAACGTCGCGACAAATATATACAATTTGGTCAATTAACTCAATATTATTATAAATTATAGCTTATATGTTATTCTGATGAATAATAATACTGAAAAGTTTTGCATGAAAGAGTAAAAAACAACCTAACAAACTTTCACATTTATAATATTAGTAGGATAATATGTTCTTGTTTACGTTTATATTAGCGAGTTATTCGTAACACTAGTGACCTGCCCCGACTTCGCACGGGTAGTATAGCGTATTATGTCAGGTAGGTCGGATCATTCTTAGGGTTGTAGCGGATCATAGGTGTCGCTACAGTACTCATCCGCTACAGGGTTATCATTCGCGCGCGTTATTTTTTTGCGATGGCTCTTAAGATATTCATTTAAATGGTATGATGTAAAATATTATAATAATGTGCATGAAATGTATTAGCTAACTAATGTATTTAAGTTGATAAGGATCAATATTGTATCCGTCTAAATAGCTTTCCAATTACCGCATTGTACGTGACCATTTTTTTAGAAGAGAGAATGGGTATAGTAAACTATCTTTAAATATATATAAGGTAATATTCCACCAAACATTATTTTGCTATTTAATATAAAGGGATTATTTTCGATGAAAGCTTCCAGGCGGCTTGAATTTTTCCGACACTTTCAAAAATTATCGTTATATGTCAACTAATTTACACCAAACCTTGACAAATTATACACCTAAATCTTTCTCCTAAATCACTTTATCTATTCGTGAAAACCGAATGAAAATCCGTTCTGTAGTTTCTGAGTTTATCGCGAACAGACAGACGCGCGGAAGACTTTGTTTTATAATATAATATAGTGATATGTTTTTCAAGAGTAAAATTAAATATAGGCCAATCAAAATAAAACTGAATCAAGTACTTGGCCCTTATCATTAGATTACATCGGATTTATTCATGATAGGGCTCAAGCCTGGTTCAGTCAGCATTGGCCATGTAGCGACATCTACAATAAATATCATCAAACTATAATTTGTATTCAAAATTCAAAAATCATTTATTCATTTAGGTAACACAATGTACACTTATGAACGTCAATAAAAAATACATATTAAATGCTTCTAATTTTACATTTACTGCCAGTTCACAAATCAAGGGCGTAGAACGGACGAGAAGAACTGGCAATAAACTCGCCGCCACTCTTTTTAATCGCCAATGTTTTGGTTTTACAAAATGTTTGTAAGGAGCTATGTTGTGTATACAATTTCAAATAATTTCTCATACAAGTGATTTCCTATACGAATTTGACCCTTAGATTATTGTGGCTACAATATACTAGGCTCTCAGTTCAAAGACCTCAGTGATCCTGAATCGCGCTATAAACATTCTCAGATTTTCTAGAAACCTTGATCTCATCGGCTCTAGATCGGATTCGAATCCCGGGAAAAAAATACTAACCACTAAAATGTTCCCTACATTCAGCAATAAAGATCTTTCATCCTTCGTGGCTCAGTGATAGAGGCATTTAGTTTGATATCAGAGGTCGTAAGTTCGTATCCCATGAAAGAAAAAGAGTTTCGGCCAGGCAGGGCAAAGAAAACAGAAAACAGCACCAAATTACTTGCCTGTAGAGAAAAATGGTCGATGAATCAGACACTGAAATGTGTCTGCCCCATTAAAAGTACCTCGGATGTTCTAAGAAATACCAGGATATCAGAAATATGGAACAAGTATTCTATCAATGTATACTAAAGAATACACTAGCATTATTAGTAAGCGATGATCTGCCGGCCTAGCATGACAACCGCGACAAAATCGACCGTTTTCTCGTGTTTTAATCGATTATTATCGCTCTATTTCTTTCGGGTCTAACATGACAATTACACTTAAAACTCGACTTTTAATATCAAAAATAGATATATTCGTCGATCGAGATATCTTTTCTATCAAAATTGTCGATATCGAGATATCTTACATCTTAGTTTGTCTTCTCTCGTCCGCGACATATCTCGTGGCGGTCATGCTAGGCCGGCTGTGCAATGGATAGAAATGTTTCTGCCACGCTAGGGGCTTGTCTATTAATTTTGATAGCGTTCCTGCTTTTATTACAGTTAAAAGAGAATATTATAGTGAATTACAATGCCTGATTATTCGTTTTAAATATAGCTTACTTCAGAGTTTTATCTTAAAGCATATGTTTAAGATAAAGCTATCCGAGCATAACTGTGTTTATTTTCTGTGCAAACCGCGTAGGTAGTTTGAGAATTTAAACAGATTCTAAAGGACTTCTCTAATAAGCTATTATATATTGCTGAGTATTCTGTGAAAATAATCACCAAATTCTTTTGTTCATACGGAATGATTCGGGTATGAACAATTGAAGCGGTATTAATGTTTTTAATTTTTAATTTCTCCAATTCCTGTATTTAAAATGTAAACCTACTAACCCTTAGATTTAAGTTGTTAAATTATAATTACTAACATAGTTATGGAACCATGTTTTCTGAAATAAACATTTTTTTTTGTAACCAATCTAGCTTTTAAGACGTATTCTTGTAATCTATTATTATTATCATAGTGCTTAAGATTTTCTTAAACTTTATTTTTAACTTTGACTTTAAAATTTTAATATATATTTTTTTGTGATTTTGATTTTAACAGTTAGGATTCAGTCGTCCATTTATTTCGTAATTCGTGATGTTTTTTTAAAAACTTTTGAAATCCATGATAGTTTTTATATTAAAACCAGAATAACTCTTAAATACAATAATTTTGATATATTTAATTTTAGTTTAAAGTTTAACAATCTATATTAAACAGTTATCAGTCAAACAGTTATCTATAATATTCTTTACGAAAGAAGCGATAAGATCACCAATAGCATTATTACTAACTTTTACTGGACATTATATTTAGTATTTTAGTCAGTCAGTACTCACATTTGCTGAAAAGCATTCCAAACGTCTGGATAACGAATATCTATACTAATATTATAAAGAGGAAAGATTTGTTTGTGACGATTTAACTCAAAAACTACTCGACCGATTTTAAACATTCTTTCGCCAATAGAAAGCTACATTTTTAGCGAGTAACATAGGTTTTTTGTGTATAATTCTACATTGCACCCGTGCAAAGCCGCGGCGTGTTACTAGGTAATAAATAAATTGCGTTTTATCTAGTTAAAAAATATTTTATTTAAATGATACTCGCGTTAATAAAATACAATATTATTTTATTTACTTCTTATTATGAATCATGTTTTAATCATTTTTTTGTCTTATGTAAATATATTAGGGCATGTCGGCAATAACACTCATTTGACATTTTTTTCTGTTTTGAGACTTTTTCTGTGTGTTTTCTATGGGATTATATCATTAAAACAAATCGGTAAAGCCAAAGTGATGTACATTTCTCGTGCATAGCTGGTATTGATAGAAAATGATTTGCTATTTATCAAAATAATGATTGTAACAGATGATGCAATATGTATCTGAGTCAGATTTGAAATATTTTAATGACTCTGAACTCTAGAGGATATTAGAAGTCGTGGGTTTGATTCTCTTACTGTCAAATTGTATTGTTTTTTTTTAAGTCAGATATCGACAAAGGAGCATGAGGTTCACTTGATGGTAGGTGATACTTCAGCCACAGATCATCAGTCAATGATGCTTTTTACTTCGAGCATTCGGAAATCCATAGACTGAAACCGAAACGCGCAATGTGCACTTCACGGATTTTCCATCTATGAACGGTCGTTCATTATCCGGTCGGAATTTCGCTATTTCTCCTACCCGATCAATGCCCGAAGTTACCAGACGTGTGGAAAACATGCTTTGCATTGTAGTTACGTTGACCAATTTTGAGGCGGTTTGCTTATAATATATATTTTTATATTTGACTAGTAGATCTAACAAACGTCCTATTTTAACCTTGGCTTGGCTAAAAAAGAAGAAGAAAGATTTCCTAGAAGTCTATATCAGCACCAGCTTTACCAGGTCACACCACAGAGTAGAAAACTATCTCACGCAAAGGATGCTTTAAGTATGTTTTAATATAAACTTCTAAACTAATATTTTAAAGAGGAAAGATTTGGTCGTTTATTTGTTACGATTTTACTCAAAAACTACTCAACGATTTCAAAAAAAATTGTGATTTCCTAGTAATGTATAATTAGGAGAAAGACAAAATTAAGATTTGATATTAATCTTTTAAGGTTCTATGTTGTTTTACAATGAATATCAACAGACGAGTAAAAGCTCAGTTGGTGGTAAGAAAATTCATACCTCAGCTATAGAATCAATGATACGCTGTGGGCCTATATTACTATAGGCATGTGGATGTAGACTGATACCAAATGTCCAAAACAACACGGCTCTTTCATTTATTTCACGGACTTTATTGTACTTTATCATAATAAAATTTGTTAACGACTCTACAATTAATCAAAAATTCAATTATACAGTTATTAGCAATAAATTCATAGGAGTTTATGGCTTCTGTAATAATTATTAATATTGAATACTAGTAACACGCTCCGGCTTTGCACGGGTGTAATGTAGATGTACTATACACAAAAAATAGCCTATGTTACTCGCTGATAATGTAGCTTTCTATTTCAGAAATAATTTTTAAAATCGGTAGAGTAGTTTTTGAGTTAAATCATAACAAACAAACAAACAAATCTTTCCTCTTTATAATAATACTAGCAATTGCCCCCACAACCCCCCTTGTGGGTTGAATTTCGTAAAATCCGTTCTTAGCTGACCTCTACTCGGCGAAAGGAATATTCCTACCATATTTCAAGTCGCTACGCCTTATGGTTCCAGAGATATCGTGATGAGTCAATATATAGGTGGGAATCTCTTTTATTAGGTATATATAGACTAGTATTGAATACTATCTTTTAATTAATATAACTGTAGTAATCATATCATCTGAGCGATCATAGAGTCTATGAACTAACTGACTGGAAGCGAGTTACAACAAAACGGATAGCATAAAAGCCTTCAAAACATCATTCAAACATCCATTTTTATGTTTACAATATTAGAGTTCAACGCGCACGTAGAAGACACAATAAATGTGTTTAGGGAATTAACTCTTGTTGTCACTGAGCTTTAAGGCTCATTTATGTGATGTTATTTTAGTGTACAAGAGCAATAATTTAAGCGCAATAACTGACATCCAAGTATTGTAAGCAACTGTTTACAAGCGGATATTATGTGCTGTTTACACAAAGAAAAGTATTGAAACGTAACTTGTATGACAAGTTAAGAATGTTATGAGTTGTTGAGATCAAGCAAGTCATTTATTGCTGCAATTTAATTGTATGCAACTGGAAAGAAACTTGCATCGTGTAAATGGGTATTTACTTGTAAGTTTACTTCTCCCTCTCCTGTTCCCCAATAAGGAATAATTTAAGATCAGCGCAGGATTTTTCTTCCGTTCTCTTCTTTTTTTATGTCAGATATTGACCGACGAGCACGAGGTTCACTTGATGATAGGTGATATCTCAGTTGCAGAACATCAGTCAATGATGCGCTGTCGACCTTATTTTTACTTCGAAATCCATGGACTCAAACCGAAACGCACAATATGCACTTCACGGTTTTTCCATCAATGATTATTCTTTAATTCGTAATAAAAAATATAAATATTCCTTATTTAGCTTTACTACTAAATAAGTAATATTTATTTTGGAACCCAAAATTTAAAAAAAAATGGGTATTACTAATACAAAAATGTTAAGCTACAGTACATAGTAGCATTAGAACTTACTGAAAAGATGTCGTGATTTAAAAAAAATACCACAGTTCCTGGGAATGACAAAGAATAACGAAATATGACAAAGGTCTCGTGAGGATTGACCCCAGGCTTGAAATCGCCGGGTCACGACTTCGGACTCAACAGTTCAATGATTTTTCTCATGCGTATAATTACTAAGCATTAGTGATAGTTCGCATGCCGGAGGAATACTATCAGTACAGTGGCGGGACTACCACACAACCCCAAAAGCCTGTCTTTCCGACTTTAACATAAAGGTAAATAAAAGTAATATTCCTTTGCAAGATGCAGGTATATAAACTGGATTGTGACTGTGGCTTTTCGTAAAAAAATATTTTTTTATATATTTCGTTATACAAATAAAAAAAAAACTGGCCGATTGCGAGATCTAACTTTTAGTTGAGTAAAGATTTTTCCAATAAAAAAAAAACTATAAATTAACAGTTCTCGGATTTTTTTCCTTTATTTGCATAAAAAACCAAACCCACAACCATCGCACGCAAAGCAGATGCACCAACAATTGCGCAAATAAACCCATATATTTGAAAAATATTTTATTCACCAACTAAAAGCATGAAGCAGATAGCCTTCGCTCTTTATTACCACGGTGTGAAAAGTTAAGCACTTTTAAAATGCGAAGTAAAAAAAGATGTCAAACAAATTATTAGCTATTTGACAAATTTAGCGAAGAGACCGGTCTGACCACTAACATCCACTCTGGTGTATGTTACTGTCAGTTAAATAGGCAAATTAATAAATAACTAATTCGAATCACCTTGTATTTAGGCCTTACATATATAGCTAGTAGTGCAAAAATACGCTAAAAGAAAAAAATTGTGGGGATAGCAAGAGAAATTAATAAATATAAACTTTTTTTTTGAATAATTAATATATCAAAAAACGTTATGAATATGAGATATAATGAACCACCGTTCATACATGGAAAAACCGTGAAGTGCATATTGCGTGTTTCGGTTTCAGTCTATGGATTTCTGAATGCTCGAAGTAAATAGTAGGTCGAAAGCGTCAAGTGAACCTCATGCTCGTCTATCAATATCTTCTTCTTCCTGTCCTGTTCCCGTTTATTTGGGGTCGGCGCAGTATGTTCTCTTTTTCCATTCTCTCTTTTCACTCGCCATATCATCAGTCACACCTCTCAAACACTCAAACACAAATGGAGAGGGGATGATTAAAGAAGGGAAACATACATATACATCACGCTTCTTCAGCTTTCATCAATTACATAAAAATCATTTTGAACGTTTTTATCAGTTTGTTTACGCTAATCTCCGAAAAAACTGAACTGATTTTCATGTAGCATTTAGCATTCGAATTCCTCTCTTTACAACAATACCCTGAGACAATTTCAGTGAGAATTAAGCGTAATTTATGACAAACTCGTAAACATCGATGTTTAACGAGTCATAAATTTAGCAAACTTCCGTCATTTCTAATATCGTAATTGCTTTTTATTATAGCTGTATTTAATACTAGCAACACGTCCCGGCTTCGTACGGATGCAATGTACATATACTATACACAAAAGCCTAGGTTAATCGCACATAAAAAACATAACAAAAACGTATTTCAAAAATAAATGTTCTATCTATCTATCTATCTCTATATAGCTATCTATCTATTTTTATGCCCGGAAATCAAACCCAAAACGTCCGTAACCTTTTTTTTTTATTTTTTGTTAGATATCTACAGACGAGCATGAGGTTCACTTGATGGTAGGTGATACCCCAGCCACAGAATATCAATCAATGATGCACTGTCGACCTATCTTTTACTTCGAACATTCGGAAATCCATAGACTTAGACTGAAACACGTAATGCACTTCACGGTTTTCCATCTATGAACAGTGGTTCGTTACCTGGTCGGAATTTCGACATTCCTCCCACCCGTTCAATACCCGAAGTTACCAGACGTGGGGAAGACATGCTTACAGAAAATTATAAGCATGTACTCCCGGTGGGATTCGAACCCACGACCCATCGATGCGCACGGCAGGTGTTCTATCGAACGCGCCAACGAGCCCGTCAAAATCTATGAACTCACAAAAACATTGTTACCCCCAAAAGAACGCTTGCCGCAAACCTGCGCGCACGCAAAAACACTGATTAATTAAAACAATAGCATCAAATTCTGATGGGGCAAAACGCGTAATTGCGGCCTCCCTTCGCGGAACGAATACCGGGCCCGTCATCCGACATGCGAGATTCCTTCGTCATTAGGTTGCGAGATGCTTTTTTTGTACGACAAATATCGATCGAGAGAATGTCGTTCGGGATAGAGAGTTTCGTCATTCGATTTTAATTTCAGCGTGATTGTAAAAAGGGTGCTATTTTGGAGGTAATGATTGTTTTTAGGGAGCAAAGTAGCCTAGGAAAGTGAACAACGTGCCCCATGAGGCAACACCAGCCGGCCTCGAGATATGTCGCGGACGAGAGAAGACAAACTAAGATGTAAGATATCTCGATATATTATATTATATCTCGACATCGACAATTTTGATAGAAAAGATATCTCGATCGACAAATACGAGTATATCTATCTTTGATATTATAAGTCCAGTTTTAAGTGTAATTGTCATGTTAGACCCGGAAGAAATAAAGAGATATTCGATTAAAACACGAGAAAACGGTCGACAAAATTTTGACGCGGTTGTCATGCTAGGCCGGCAGAGGATTTGTAGATGCGGTGCCGGCCTTTAAATACAATATTAAACTATTTAAGTGTTCCGTGCATTTCACAAAAAATGTTAAACTGGTTCTCTTCATTGTAAGGTGTCAGTGATTTGTATTTTGTTTAAAGAACCAGAGTTCTTGGGATTCAATTCAGGGGAAAAAATATTTAAAAAAAAATGTTTTGGGTTTTTGGGCCCATGCCCCACTTAACTGGGAGATTCACATACATCCAACGAGAAATGTTAAACCAAATTAGGGTTCCCTACATCCGATGAAAAAAAAATATATTTTTTTTTAAAATTGAAAACTTCATAAATTTTATGAGTATAAGTTATTTATTGAATCTTTTTTTAAACCCATTAGACGTTAATAAAAAATCTTAAGCACTTTTATAATTATATGTAAGAAAGAAAAGAAAATATTTAAAATTAAGACATTATTAAAGATTCCTTACTTATCATTATTTAAAAGGTCTAACGCATAATTTAAAAAATAAAGACATTCAATTCCAAGGAAAACTAATATTTTGGTACAGAACCCTCGAACGATAAGTCCGACTCGCTTTCAATAGCTTTCTTCTACATTTGGTAAACCAGAAGTTTTACGTTTCATATAGTGTTTAATTTAATTCAAATCGATAATCGTCTTCTACAATAATCTATACTAATATTGTAAAGGAAATATTTGCTTGTTGTACCTCCGCGACAAAACTTTAGCACACTATACATTTTTCATTATTACTCTTAGTAAAAAAAAAGCTTTCAGCTTTTACATTCTACGGTTTAAGCCAGTTAGTCAAAGTATTCATGCAAACATCACTAAGAGACAGTGATTGTTTACTTATCCGTTCCGCTTAAAATCCTACCACTCGAATAACGCGACAATACTATAGCACATTTAGGTAAAAAAAAAATGTTTAAAACTGATCAATATTTTTAATGTTTATTTTAGTAATGGGTATATCCTCCTTTGTTTTTTACAACTTCAATCAGTCTCTTCGGCAGCGTTTCAAATAGGTTTTTAATGTAATCTTGATCTAACTTTTTCCACTCATCTTGGATAGCATTTTTTAATTGTTCAACATTGTTATATTGTTTACCATTTGAGTACACAGCACGTGCTAGTTTACCCCAACAGTTTTCAATAATATTCAAATCAGGGGAGTGCGCTGGCCACATTAAAATTGAAAAATTATGTTCTGAAAAATAGTCTTTAACGAGTTTCGCAGTATGAACAGCAGCATTATCGTGCTGAAAAATATAATTCTGACCTCCAATTTGTCTTCCATATTTGGCTAACTGTTCGTCGATCAATTTAATATAATTTACACTATTAATTTTCCCAGAGATAAATTTTATTTCTGTCTTTCCTTCAAAGCCTATAGCAGCGCAGCACATAACACTTCCTCCACCAAATTGTCTGCGCCTTAAAATTATGTCGTCTTTCCTTAAATCATGGTAGTAATACTTATATCCATCAGGGCCATCCAAATTGAACTTCTTTTCATCCGAAAATATTACATGACGCCACTTTTTTTTCCATGTGATATGTTCTTCGGCAAATTGTAAGCGTTCCTTCTTATGTTTTTCACTTAAAGGTGGTTTTTTCAACATTTTCTTCCTATTTAAATGCTTAACATCATGAAGGAGACGTTGAACATTCCTTACATTCGTTTTCACGCCAGCTGCAAAAGCGATTTGATTCGCTGTTAACGCAGAATTTGAAGCAACTCGCAAAATTGCTCGTCTATCTCTATCACTTATGACCTTTGGCCGACCTCCTGGATTTCTTTTTAGATAATTTTCTGGATCTTTTAAATAATTCATGATGACTTTTCGAGATCTATTTATTATATTTGCTATTTGAGACACATTAAACTTTTTTTTTTAAAATTATTGATGATATTTATTTCAGCTATACTAAGTTTTTTTCCGCGAGGCATGATGAACAAATAAACTTATATTTTAAATATGTAATACTTTTAAATACGTATAGAATTTACCAAACGAAAACAACGTATAAATTGTTCACTAAACAACCACACACTAAATGTGTGCTATAGTTTTGTCGCGCCGTTCGGGAGGTTCGATCTTACACGAAACCTATAAGTAAACAATAGCTGTCTCTTTCTAATATTTACACAAACACATCGACTCGCCGTCTTTAATCGTATAATATAAAAGCTAAAAATTTCTTTTTATTAAGAGTTGTAAGGAAAAATGTGTAGTGTGCTAAAGTTTTGTCGCGGAGTGTATTTCTATCACATAACAGGCTATACCAATTACTACAAAAAAATAGATAATCTTAAAAATCCCTACTAAAACCAACCCAAACTGTAAAAAAAAATCGCCATAAAATGTCTTTCATCGATAGAACAAAAATAAAGTTCTTCAATATTATAGAATATAACGATATCTACAAAAAACTTCGCGAGACCATACGTCCAACTATTGTAGTTATGTCAGTATAACTACTTTTTACATTTTAAAAGTTGATAGAAATGCCGATCAAAATCAGACTATGTTATCCATACCTCTGTATTAATTTTTATCCAAATAAGACTGATTCAGTACCTGTTTATTACTTTTTGAATTATTGAAATCGGACATTCCATTCAAAAGATATTACGAAATTAAAAATGTCAATATAAATAAAACGATTTCACTCAAAAACTTATGGACCGATTTTAAAAATTTCTTCACCAATAGAAAGCTACATTATCAGCGAGTAACATAGTATATTTGTGAATTTGAATTATTATTGTATGCATATGCATTGTATGTGGTCATCATTTTCATGCATTTCTATCATAATTGAATATATTTGTTTTGCTGTAAATAATATTTGTTTATATTTTATTATTAAAATGTATTTACTAACGTCTAGTCACTTCAAGTATATAACCAAGTGGGAGAAATATCGAAATTTTATACATTGCCCATTGTATAGTGCAGATAGCGCGTTTCGGTTGCAGTCTATGAATTTTCGAACCTAAAACAATATAGGTCGGCATCGCATCATTGATAATGTTTCAGATTCACCATATGCAGACAATACTCTAAAACCGGACATTGCGTTACTTAAGTTAAGGATACCCATCCAATTAGTGACCGCGCATATATACACTTAACCGGAATGATTTAAACGGCCACACTAATTAATTCGCAACACCTCGAAGTCGATAAGCGTGGCGGAATCGATAAAAATTATACACACATACATACATAAAAAACATAAATAATTGTCGCTTCGGGAAACCGGATTTTACTATTTTAACTGGAAATAAATGTAAACACGATACAGTTTATGGCTCTTGGGTTTCTCTTATTTTATTTTCCATGTTGCAGATAGTTTGTTGAAATCGATTTTTAATGATATTGCCATTTTTTTTCAATATCACTATATCTAATAGCCATATTATTGCAGTATTATTTGAAGAGAGAAAGTATCAACAATATATTATGTATACCTCTTTCTCATCCTATTGTTAATAAAAAGTAGGTACATATTATTATAAATAGCTTTAAATCAAATCAAAATACAATCAAAATTGCTTTATTTAGCCACAACAAAATAAAAAAGAAATACATAGAAAAAAATCCCCTTTCCTTAAAACTAAACTTAGCTAAAATAACGCTCTAAGAGCAAATAAAAAAAATAAATAAAAAAAAACCTAAAATATTAATAATAGCAATAAAAACAGAACAAAAAAGAAATATTAATTAAAGATGTGGCTAAAAAAGACAGCCACTCAGCATTTGCCACATCATTTTTCAATGGTGTGGCGCTGATTTTCAGTGGCTTCGGTTTTTATATGTTTTTGGGACTTTTCTACTTACTGCAATACACTCATATCCCACCATATATCGCCGGTTCCGGAGAACAAATGATAAATACCATATAAATCTAAAGCAGTTATCATTTTGTTCTTCGGAACCGGCGATATATAAGTATTTTTCATGTAACTAACGGTTTTTTCCGACTTGAAATTCATCATTATTATTTGTCAAATTAACTCAATATCGTTATAAATTAATTCATAAATAAATAGCCTAAATGTTATTCCAATGTATAAACAATAATACTGTAAAGTTTTATCAAAATCCGTTAAGTAGTTTTTGGGGAAAGGCTGACAAATATCCTTAACTTTCTCATTTGTAATATTAGTAGGAAGGATTATTAAGTAGCAGTTGCTTTAATTGGGTCCTCTGGTTTAATGGGTTGGGTTCTTCACGGTTTTTCCATCTATGAACGGTGGTTCGTTACCGGGTCGGAATTACGATATTCCTCCCACCCGTTCATTGCCCGCAGTTACCAGACGTGGCGACATGCTTACAGAAAATTAAAAACATGTCGTCCCGGTGGGATTCGAACCCACAACCCATCGATGCGCACGGCACGTGTTCTACCGAATGCGCCAACGAGCCCGTCAATTAATATAATAGATCTCTAATTTTAATGTAATTTTGCATATTCATATATACGAGTATATGTGTATATAATTTTTAACTGGTGTGAGTGGTAGAGTCGGGAGTGGTCGACCTAGGCGAACGTACCTTGATCAGATCGGGGACGTTCTGCAAAAGGGCCAGGTCAAAAGTACTCGTAACCGACGAGTGTGTATGAAAGCATTGATGAAAGTGGAAGAAGCGAAAGTGGTATGCAAGAATCGGAGCATATGGAATTCCGTGATCTCTGCCTACCGCAATGGGAAAGAGGCGTGATGTATATGTATGTATTTATGTATGTATATAATTTTTTACCTTTTTTTAAAATTCTTTGTAAAAATTAAAATGTCTTATAATATGCAGATATTCCTGCTTCATATATGCATAACTCTCCACTTTATATTATTATATTTTGCTCTTCAAATCCTCCTTTCTTAACCCTTTTTATAATAAAAACCAAGACTTAACATCAAACAAGTTATTAAAAAACTCAAACAACTATGACTCATGTGAATACCAATAAATTATAAAGTATAAACCTTTTTTTAAACCAATAGAGTCGTCTCTTGCCTCCACCAGACATCGAAGAGGTGATACGATCGCCCGCCCGACGGTATTCCAAAAATTCCACCCGAGATAGCCCGTACGGTATGCAGAAAAAGTATTTTGAAATTATTATTTTTTTCACAATTATTGATTCTCGTACAAAAGCTTGAAAATAAAAAATAAAATAAAATAGCCTTTATGAGTTACAAAAAGTAATCTATATATATTAAATTCGATGTTTGTTTGTTCTCTATGTACTCCAAAACTATTCAATCAAACACAAAATCAAAAGTTTTTTATTTCAAATAGGCCTTTGCAGGCTCTTATGAAACGTCTAGTTGCACTATTCATCTTATTATGATGACACTTTGTTGAGCTGTTCTACATACGATTGCGAAGGGTTCTACTTTTTTACTTTACCTGGCCTTGCAACGAATACCGGGTACAGCTGGTATATTAGCTTAACTAGTATCTTAAAATCTAAACAAAATACACAAAAACACTTTTAAAATGTCCCTCAACGCAGTTTGCCTCTTGGCAAAGGCTTACTGTTTCTACAGAAGTCTATCTCTTGTTACTATTGTCCAGTCCAGCTGTCATATTTCGTGTTCCCACGAACCACTTCCCACTTGTACTCGTACTCCAATAATTTACCAACGTGCTCAAAATTTACTATTTTTACCCTAAAATACTACTACTAAAAATTCATGCGATTTTTTCTAATGAATTTGGTTATAAAATCATATTTTGTAGTATCTTCGTCTTTTTCGCACTTTTTGCCTGTCCGTGCCTGCCTGCTTTTCGCGTTTTGATCCATTATTAGTTTGTTCATTTAAATGTAATCATCCCGATACAAAAGGCAACATTAAAATGATTTCGATGCTATCCCTACTAACGTCAGCTCATATCATTCATGTTTGTACCTGTATATTTTTTCTTTGACCCAACGCTAATGCGTAAACTAGTTATGCGTCCTTACCCTGCTCGTTATTTGGAGGTTTTGATTTGCTAATTGAGGTACTTTCCGCATAAAAATTACATTAAAAAGAGTAATTCAGTGTCACATTTCCTGAAGATTAAGCCGACTTTTACAAAAAAAAAAAACTCTGAGTACTTAAAATAAGTGCTTTTGATTATGTAGAGTAAAAGCTTTCCATTTTTTTTGCACTAGAATTCAAAACCAAGACTCACCGTTCAAATTCAAATCATTTATTAATTTAGGTAATACAATGTACCCACACATATGTAAAAAATTAAATGCTTCTAATTTTACATTTACTGATATCTCAAATTAAGGGCGTAGAACGGATCAGAAGAACTGGCAATAAACTCGCCGCCACTCTTTTTAATCGCCAAGTTTTTGTTTTACAAAATGTTTGTAAGGAGCTGCAACCATTACACCATGTTCTACATGACATCTTTAAGTAATTAACTATAATAATAAAAAATAAACGAATAAAATAAAAAAACAAAGATTTATCCTCTATCAGCAGTAGGCATGGTGAAATAGGAGCACGCACTTACATTATCGTGGGAACAACACGCAAACACATAGTCGAAATAACCAATATCACCGAATACATTAAGCAACAGAAGCTTTGTATGGTGTAAAATACATTTTATTTAATAATATTTGACGCGTGCCCATTTCTTTGAACAAAGTAAAACTTTGGGGTTATAGGTATTTTTGATGAACATTTAAAAGAATGACAAAAAAAAATGTCAAAAAAAAAAGAAAAACATCTGGATAGGGACCCTAGGCACCCTAATCACCTAGTGGTATGAAATATATTTGACGACCTATTCTCATACCAGATATAGTACATAAAAAAATCTTAAAAATTGGGAGATTTTTTAAACGACTTAAAAAAAGGAGGAGGTTCTCAATTAAGTTATGTTGTATTTTTTTAAATAATTTATGTACAATAGTGGGCTCACGTGATGATAAGTGTTCACCGTCACCCATCCACCTTCCAGAGGGCATTTTATCTTTATATATCCTTAAATACATAAAAATCAATGTGTGTTTGTTCTATATGCACTCCTAAACTATCTTTCCGATTATGATGAAACTTTAGTAATTTTTCCTGCTTACATCCGCGAAACATTTTTTACGTGGCATTGCAACGCATATATGTATATATAGCTTTGTATAGGTGAAAGAATTTTTCAAATCGGACGAGTAGTTTTTGAGTTATTAAGTAACAAAAAATATTTTCTCTTTATAATATTAGTATACTTTGACAACATGTTTATAAATTTATGTAAGCATGTTTTCCCCACGTCTGGTAACTGGCACTGATCGGGTGTGAGGAGTATCGAAATTCCGACCGGGTAACGAACCACCGTTCACAGACGGAAAAACCATGAAGTGCACATTGCGCGTTTCGGTTTCAATCTTTAATTTCCGAATACTCGAAGTAAAAAGTAGCTCGACAGCGCATCATTGACTGGTGTTCTGTGGCTGAGGTATCACCTACCATCAAGTGAACCTCATGCTCGTCTGTCGATATCTAACATAAAAAAAAAAGAAATGAATCTCTATTAAAATCCATAGAGTGTCTTAACCCTATATAAAGGCGTAGAGTGTATTTACAGAGTGCAATGATACTGCAAATAATGGTTAAAGCCTCACCAAGTCGCGTAATATGACGCCAAAATGGAGTCATGCATTCGAACGTTTGTCTTCAATACGTGATAGATAGAATAACATATGACGAACTCTTATACTCTTATTACGAACGTATTCAGTAGGTCTGAGAATCGGCTACTATCTATTTTTCATACCCCTAAGTGATAAAGGTTGTTCACCCTTAAACATTTTTTTTAATTTTTAAAAAGTACATACAACCCTAAATTTTCACTCTTCTATTACCAAACCCGCCTTTTTAAAAATTATTTAAATGGCATATCAACGTTTGTCGGGTCAGCTAGTATTTAAAAAATATACCGGATTAAAACGCTATTTATTATTTATATTGTTTAAATTATTTATCCCGACGTTTCGGATGCTTTTCAGCAACCGTGGTCACGGGCAGACAGAAAGATGACAGTAGTCTGATTTTCGAAATGTCACAAAGTTGGCATATATTCCTACGGAGTTGATATTTACTGTAATTTTCTATATTATGACAATATTGACTAACGGTGTCCTCTTGTTTTTTAGTATGTTTGATTTGGGGTTTTAGATTTTGAATTACTTTATATTTAATTCGTGATACAATTTTTCAATTGATAACAAGACATATTACATATGTATCTATACTATAAATAATATAAAAAGAAAGATTTGTTTAACGATTTAATTCAAAAACTACTGGACCAATTTAAAAAATTCTTTCTCCAATAGAAAGCTACTTTATCAGCGAGTAATAATTATTTTTATAGTACATCTAAATTGCACCCGTGCGAAGCCGGGGAGTGTTGCTAGTTAATAATATATTTATCGAGGGCCCAAAAAATATAAAGTTTTAAGTTAAATTCAATTTAATGGCTTAGGAAAAATGACTGAAAAGTAAAAAATATCATGTCGCAAATATCACGTTGTTACATGTCGTCTCAATAAAAAAAAAATCTACCACGATTTTTGGACTTTTTGACAGCCCTAACACTAGTTATAGTAATTTGATACTGAGACACTGGCTTGCAATTCTCAATGTTTATATTTGTATTTGATAGTTGATACGTTGCCGTTACTAGGGTTGCTACAAAACGTTTGGCACTTATATGAAATCGATACCATTTTAGGTAGGCTTGGCGGTATTAGATTTTTTGTTTATACAATTTTGGGACCAAAATTAAATCGATACCATTTTTTAGGTAGCATTGTAAAAAAGAATTTAGTTTTCGATGGATGAACATGAGGTTCACTTAATGGTAGGTGATACCTCAGCCACAGAACATCAGTCAATGATGCGCTGCCAAGCTATGTTTTACTTCGAAGATTCGGAAATGCATAGACCAAAACGCGGTTTTAACATCTATGAACGGGTGTTCGTTATCCGGTCGTAATTTCCATACTCCTCCCACCCGTTTAATGCCCGGTGTGTGTGGTGACCAGTGGAGAAGACTTACTTATAGAAAATTATAATCATGTCGTCTCGACTCTCGGCGGGATTCGAACCCTCGACCCATCGAAGTGCAGGGTAAGTATTCTACCAAAATCCGCCAACGAGCCTGTCAAATGGCGCATTTTCATGACCCAGAAGGGATTCAAACCCGCGATATATCGGAACCCCTTTCAATTGTAGAGTTGAGAGCTACTTTTAATATCTCATTTTTTTATATAATGTATGTATTTATTGTACATACCAGAGAAATAATTGAAGCGCAATAATTGACATCCAAGAATCGTAAGCAACTGTTTACACGCGGATATTATGTACTGTTTACCAAGAAAAGTATTGAAACAAAACTTGTATGACATTTCAAGAATGTTACGATACATTTAGACCATGCAAGTAATTTATTGCTTCAACTTAATTGACATAACAGGCAAGACTCTTGAATCGTATAAAAAAAATCTTCTATTGGCGTTTGGGTATTCAAAATATACAAAGTTTTGTAATAAAAATCTCCAAGTACTCAATAAACTGTACAATCGCGTACATTATCACTTAGATAAGTTAAACTTCACATCTAAAATCATGTTCTGTTTGGTTTTATGTGCAAAGCCGCGAAATAATACAAGTTTTATCGCCATTATTGTTATGGCCGCGATATTATCGTAAATTAAATGACTGAGACACATTGGCAATGTCTTACGATCTTCTTACATAGGGTTAGACTGGAAATTTAAATTCAAGGGTAAAACCCAATAATTACGATAATTAAGTTTTAAGTTATTCAATTTTAAAAGTTTAGGGACAAAAGTACCCAAGATATAAAATAACTAGTAACATACCCCGGCTTCGCATGGGTGCAATGTAGATGATGTAGCTTTCTATTGATGAAATAATTTTTAAAATCGGTTCAGGAGATCCAGAGATTTTTACACCTTGGGTTACATTATTCAAGTTTTAGTAGGGATCCCTTCTTGTTTCTTGAAATAAATATAGCCTATATTACTCGGTGAAGATGTAGCTTTCTAACGGTGAAAGATTTTTTTAAAATCGGTCGATTAGTTTTTGAGTTATTGAAATCGTAACAAACAATCAAATCTTTTTTAAATTAGTATAGAAAAAAAATTGACAGGCTCGTTGGCGCGTTTGATAGAACTCCTAGCTTGCGCTCCGGTGAGTCGCGAGTTTGAATCCCGCTGGGACAACATGTTTAGAATTGTCTATAAGTATGTCTTCCCCACATCACGTTGGGCATTAAACGTATCGGAGGAATAAAGAAATTCCGACCGGATAACAAACCACCATTCACAAATGTAAAAACCGTGAAGTGCAAAGTTGCGTGTTTCAGTCTATGGATTTCTCATCGACAGCACATCATTGACTGATGTTCTGTAGCTGAGGTTATTACCTATCATCAAGTGAACCTCATGCTCGTCTGTCGATATCTGACATTTAAAAAAATCTGACATATACATAGTACATATATGGCCTCAAACTAGCCACAGCCTGTCTCCTTGTGGCCTAATGAAATAAACATTTTAAACCATCTTGCCTCCAAAATCCAATATGTATTAAAATTTCATTCATATGCCAAAATACAAGTTGACGGCGACAAAAATCGTTGACCTCAAAAAGTGAATTTTTTATTAGTAATTTTGCACCTAAAGTGTTCAAAATTCTTGTTATGACTCTCTTTTATGGTGTATTCGTTAAAATGGGTAATATTTTATGTAAAAACTGCTCAAATCCGATAAAATATTATTATTTTGGATGATTTTTAGATTATACGCGTCGTGTAATGTATATTGGTATTATTTATTGATTTTAGCATACAATAAATTCTATATTTTAGTAAAATAATATACTTTGGCCTTTCGCATCTCATTGGGACTTATCCAATATTACGTATTAAGGTTCGTGTCGCAAATTTGATACCTTTAGCTATATATTATGTAGAGAGTGAACTGATTATATAGCTGTTTTTTATTTTATTGTACATGGAAAATAAATAACTATATAGCAACAGGTTTGAATCCTTGCTATAATTATTAAAAAATTACATACTAATCTCTACAGTGACCTTTATGTTAGATATCGACAGACGAGCATGAGGTTCACTTGATAGTAGGTGAATGATGCGCTGTCGACCTACTTTTTACTTTGAGCATTCGGAAATCCATTGACTGAAACCAAAACGCACTTCACGCTTTTTCCATCTATGAACGAAAGTTCTTTAATTATTTTATAGGGTTTTGAAGACAGGTGTTTTATATTGATTTGTATATTATCTAAGGAGAATAATTAAGTGTTAAAATATACTCGTAATAATTATTTCTTGATGTCTGAAATTAATTTTTATGACGTAATATTATGTGAGGTGTATAACATTATATTCGGTGAAGTATCTCAAACATGTCTATCGTTTTGAAATAAGCTACGTCGTAGTATATACAGCAATAAAGTAAGATTAGCAATTACCCACAACTAGGCGGCGTGTTGTATGCCCCATTAATCATTATTCTGTGACACAGAGCATTCTAGTTTACCTCGTAAACCTTATGGAATGCGCGTGCGCACACTCACTGATTTTTTTTCTTTTCTGTTAGGAATGAATGAATAAAAATTGTTTTGGCTGAAGCAATAGATACATACATAACAAATAACTTATCTATGATAATATTATAATGATGTACATATTATTATTATTATAGTTAATTACTTCAAGATGTCACGTGGAAAATGGTGTAATGGTTGCAGCGCCTTACAAACATTTTGCAAAACAAAAACTTGGCGATTACAAAGAGTGGTGGAGAGTTTATTGCCAGTTCTTCTCTTCCGTTCTACGCTCTTGATTTGAGAACTGGCGGTAAATGTAAAATAAGAAGCATTTAATGTGTATTTTTTATTGACGATAAGTGTACATTGTGTTATCTAAATGAATAAAAAAATTTTGTATTTGAATTTGTAAAGTTTGTGAGGTTGTAGGCAGTAATATCTGGACCTACTGAACTGATTTTAAAAATTATTTCACCAATAAAAACTACACACTATTTATTGGTATTTAAACTTAATAAAAAAAGATTTCACTTTATTTTTACAAAAAATTACTTGATAAAAATGACGTGGTCCATGACATGACACGATGGCACTAAGAAACGATTCGGTACACGGTAGGGTATCATATCGCTAGTAAATATTGATGGATTCTTTTCCCGATCGCATTGCAAAATATTTTTTTTTTGTAAAATAATGTTATAGTAATAGAATTAATTTTTTTTGATTACCTAATTTTTTAAATCTGTTATCAAATTGATCGAAATTCTTTTAGTTTTGGATGTAACTGAAAAATGTTGCAAAAACTGGTAAAATTGATTCCTTCTGAGAGTTTCCTTGCTTAACAGAGTTCCATTGATTATAGAGTATTGTTTGATTGAAGAAATTATGTTTAAAAATCACCCCGTGTGGCGCTAATTTCAAAACACAAACTGATTTAATTATGGCGTATGCTCTTATTACTGTAACATAATCCTGTGTTTCTGAAAACTAATGAAAAGGAATGTATGTTTTGTAGTTTAGTAATTATGATTTTTATTCACCTATTTTAAATATAGTTAGTAGATTTGTACAATAAAAGGCTTCATGGGAAAGGTAACGAACCACCGTTCATAGATGGAAAAACCGTGAAGTGCATATTGCGCGTTTCGGTTTCAGTCTATTTCCGAATGCTCGAAGTAAAAAGTAGGTCGACAGCGCATCATTGATTGTTCTATGGCTAAGATATCACCTACCATCGAGTGAACCTTATGCTCGTCTGTCGATATCTGCCATAAAAAAACTACTGTTTATTTGAATTTTTGAGTCCAGACGTCCATTTTGATTTGCAAATGATAATATAATATCTAAAATATCAACGTAACATTGATTTACGTCTAGATATAGGCAATAACTTCGAGTCTGTGCCCACATCAAGGCATTGTGACTCCCACGCGGTGAAATCGAATAGTTCCTGAATATTGGCGCCGTCAAAACTTGGATATATAGTAGAATAATATATGGTGTGCGAGATCGAAGTGTCGTTATTTTTTTGATATCGTTCCGTTTAATTTTTTTTTATGGACCTCTCATGACATTCATTATCACAGCTAATATTTGAAGGTAGCAATATTATTCTGCTACTAATTCAATAAGATATTTTAAAGTAAACATTCAAATCATAGATGAAAAAACTGTGAAGTGTTCATATATGAGATGTCAGTTGCTTTGACATTCAAAAAATAGGTCGACATGGCATCATTGACTGATGTTCTGTGTATGAGGTATCACCTACCATCAAGTGAGCCTTACGCTTGTCTGTAGATATTTAATATAAAATATAGGTTGACAGCGCATCATTGACTGATGTTCTATGGCTGAGGTATCACCTACTATCATTGAACCTTACGCTTGTCTATCGATATCTGACATAAAACATAGGTCGACAGCGCATCATTGCCTGATGTTCTGTTGGTGAACAACTTGTCACCAAGTTCAAGTCTTCGTTTGTCTGTCCATAGCTTTATTTCTGGATAGAAGTATCCATAAAGAGGCCACATGTAGTGTCACTTAACCTTAGTGATCGCTCAACAAGTAACAAAACGCTTTAAATGAATTCCAGTAAAAGATCAAACGTTTTGACCGATTTTGTGATGAAGTTAACAACGGTAAAACTTAGGTTTGAAATGCAATGAGACTTGAAAAATATATTTTAATACTAATATTATAAAGAGGAAAGATTTGCTTGTTTGTTACGATTTAACTCAAAAACTACTGGACCGAATTTACCAAAGGTACATTATCAGCGAGTAACATAGGCTATTTTTTAACTACATCTACATTGCACCCGTGCAAAGCCGGGGCGTATTACTAGTCGTAAATATTTATGTGTTAGAATCGAAGTGATAGTAATTGATTGACACTACAATACTCCGAATAATTCGATTCTATTGTCGAGGGACGAAGGTTGCTTTTCCTCCAACCTAAAGGGAGGATCCTCGACCAGTCGAACCACTGACTGGCCGGCCCTAAGACCCAGTGGTTGATGTCGAGATGTTGTATACTTGTATATATGTATACTGAGCGCTCGGAAACATTTATATAGCGCGATTCAGGATAATTGACGTCTTCGTATTGATTGTAGTGTAGATATCTATACACTATCTATTTATGGCGCATAAGGACTCCTATTGGGCCTTTTTTGGTCGATTTTCGTCGAGAAAAAAAGGCAATAGATATAGATACGCCTTTTTTCACCAGCATCCAATCCCTACTCTTTTACATCTTGCTCCACGCCATCAAATCGTTTCGCTTCAACTTTTATTATGCGAACCACCAAAGTCCTCTTATATAAAAAGAGATAAAACACACAATTATGAACTCAGTGTACCCGCATCCTTACCCAAGTCTATATTTGCACAAACCTTTTTCCGCGGATTCCACTTATCTATCCGAGGAATTCTCTTCCACGCTCGTTTTATTAATTAAAATGCCTTTCTTGAACACTCGCTGGAAATGACAAGTTGTTTTTGAAACAGAATGCTCTGAGTATAATATAGGTCTTTAATATATTATGAGGCTACAGAACATCATTGACTGATGTCCTGTAGCCTCATAATATATTATACATATACATCATTCATACATACATACATCACGCCTCTTTCCCATCGCGCTAGGCAGAGATCACGGAATTCCATATGCTCCGATCCTTGCATACTATACGGAATAAAATACTAAATTAAAAAAAAAACTTAATATAGGATTAAAATGCGATTTATTATTTATCCCGACGTTTCGGATGCTTTTCAGCAACCGTGGTCACGGGCAGACAGAAAGATGACAGTAGTCTGATTTGAAATATCACAGTTGCCATATTAACACCATCTATTCCTACGGAGTTGATATTTACTGTAATTTTGTATATTATGACAATATTGACTAACGTTTCTTGTTTTTTAGTATGTCTGATATTAATCTAATCCGGTAAAAAGTATTATATTTAAATATGTGATAGTCACGTTAATAAAAGACAGTAAAAAATAAGTTGACAACACATCATTGATATGTTTTGTGGCTGAAAATAAGTGCACAATTCGAAATTGATGCGCTCATTTTGGTGAAACTTTTATAAAAGAATACATTGAACATTTCCATATCACACCAGGAAGCTTGTTAGAAGAGAAACAGGTCAAGTATTTCAACCAACTTTTGTCAAGAGTCGAGTGTTTGTGAACTATAGAGCGCGCGTATTGGACATAGCACTCACTTTTGAAGCGTCATTAATCTTTTTAGGAAATAAGTTAGTCTACAATTTTTTTTTTCAATATCAATTCATACACATAAATATATTTCATTCTTTCTGAGGCTATTAAGTGTTCGATAGAGTGAGACAAAATATACTTTAAGTTTGTTTTTCTCTGTAAATCTTTTGAGAAAATAAATGTATTTAACCTATTTGAAATATAATTAAACACATTTATTCGGAACACAGAAGGCTGAGAACCAGTAAGCCACAGCAGTAGTGAGACCACCATATAACCACAAAAGCCCGGTTTTCTGTCTTAAACGTAATACGTCTTATATAGAACTTCTATGATTGCGTAATCATATAAGTTATATATTTTATGATGACTTATATAATTACGGTAAGATCATTTTTCATTTTATCCTTGCCATAATAGGAAAAGCCAGGCGTTTGGACTTGTAGGTCACGCCACTGAGCCACAGAGGTGTTCCATAAATAAAAACTGTTATACTCGCTGGCCCGCACTCTATAGCCTTAAGACTACACTTTATAATTGTCTCGTCATGGTCGATAATCAGTAGAAAGTCATACTTGTCAAAACATTTAAATGATTTGTATTGGCTTATTATTTTGATAGCGAGATTCTAGTGATGGCAGACATATGAAATTAAGACTGTTTTTTATATTAATATTGACTTTAGTAACGTGAGTATCACACAGCTATTTTTTAGGGATCCGTAGACAAAAGGTAAAACGGGACCCTATTACTAAGACTCCGCTGTTCGTTCGTCTGTCTGTCCGTCTGTCACCAGGCTATATCTCATGAAACGTGATAGTTAGACAGTTTCTGTTGCCGCTATAACAGCAAATACTAAAAAACAGAATAAAATGAATATTTAAGGGGGCACCCATAAAACGCTTGCTCGATATTGATAACGTCAACAGGTAGAAGCTTGAAATATCCACAAAATATTTAGTTATATATTCACTTTAAAAATAATTAATTAAATTAAAATTAAAAAAAAATATTTATGGGCTCCCATACAATGAACTTGTTTTTTGGGTTTTTTATAGATACGGAACCCTTCGTGCGCGAGAACGACTCGCACTTTAACGGTTTTTTATACTAGTTCATAGCTGTTCCTAGACATTCGCAACTCTAAACTCCGCAGGTTCCAAAGAACTCTACTCGCTCTATGTTTTGGTATTTTTCGTACAAGGACCAGGCCAGCGTAGCTGAGTAAAATATATTTTATTTAAATGTGTTTTCGTATTAATAAAATACAATATGAATTATAAATTGCGCTTTAATCTCGTAAAAGTTATTTTAATAAAATATGTGATATTTTTGAAATGAAATGAAAAATTATTCGTGTTTTTCAAGTGATTACTTCCGAATGGCAAAAGCTTTCCTTTTTTAAATATTAATTTTTCGCTATTTCCTCCCCAAGCATTATTCACTTTTATGAAATTTCTCCGATTATCGAAGTTGCAGATTTTAATGTTTAACTAATCAATTTTGAGAGACAATTTGACCGGACCATAAATAATTTAAGGTTACAAAATATAGGTTTTACCTAGTTTGAGTCCCAAATCATTGTGATAATGTTTATGTTAAACAAATAAAGATGATGATGATTATTTTTGAGTGTCATTTCGTCTGCTATTGTTGCATGAGTGTATAGGCTTTTTACGATCTCCAATCCTGGGTCATATAGTTGCAATACATGGCCCAGCCATATTATATTGAAATATTTTCGAGATGGCTGAGCAATACCCGTTTAGAAGTATTTTTAATAAAAAAAAGAAGAAAAAATGATTATTAGATCACAGTATATTCGGAAAAATGATCCTACGGATTGCTCAGCATAGCGCTGGTGTCCAATGAGCAAGATATGGTCAAATTAAAGGTGTCAAAACCTACAAAGTAATAATACATCTCCGGAAAATTATATAGAGATGCTAACACCCGCCAATTATTAAGTTAGCTATATAATAATTTAATTAACAATATTGTTTCCATGGTAATAACTGGTTATTATACGGATCATATAGAGCTGATAATACCTTGAATGAGCGATCATTTTAATTTATGTTATAATTAACCTTGTTTATTTTTATTTCTGGTTTTATGTGTTGTTATGACTGTATTAATTTTTATTGTTACATCTTTTAAGAACTTGGGTATTAAAATAAATTTTATTTTAAATTTATGAGTACTGTTTCGTTGTTAGGGTTAAGTATTAATTAAAAGTTAGAATTTAATGAGCTGATGTTGTAATTATTATCCTACTAATATTATAAATGCGAAAGTTTGGGAGGATGGATGGATGGATGGATGTTTGTTACTCTTTCACGCAAAAACTACCGAACGGATTTTCATGAAACTTTACAGTAATATAGCTGATACATCAGAACAACTTGCTAAACTTCAAATGGCCGGAATACGAGGTGATTTGTTTAGGTGGTTTACTTCTTATGTTTCTGCAAGATCTCAAGTGGTTGTACTTAATGGCTTTTCATCTACTCCATCTGTGATACCCTCTGGTGTACCGCAGGGGTCAATTTTGGGACCTCTCCTCTTTAACCTCTTCATCAATGATATCTATCATTTCTTTAAACATTCTGATTTTCTTCTGTTTGCCGATGACATAAAAATATATAAAAAAATTGCTTCTGCTGATGACTTCAGATTACTTCAAGATGACTTAAACAGACTTCACGCATACTGCATAGAAAATAAACTCGATCTCAATATCTCTAAGTGTTCGTGCATAACCTTTAGTAGATCACCAAAGAGAATTTTTTATAACTACATTATCAATAATGAGCTACTAAAGAGGAACGTTTCTGTTGTTGACCTGGGTGTTACACTAGACTCGAGGCTTTTATTTGATGAGCATATTTTGAATATCTCAGCCAAAGCTATGAAGACACTGGGTTTTCTACTTCGTATTGCTAAAGATTTTAAACATGTAAAAACGTTAAAAATTCTTTATTGCTCACTTGTTAGGAGTCAGCTAGAATATGCCTCCCAAGTATGGAACCCTTCCTATAACGTTTACATTAAGATTATTGAAAAAATACAAAAACGATTTCTAAAAACTTTGAACTTTAAATTTCATATTAATAATCCTAACTACGAGGAGAGTTGTAAACACCATCACCTACTTCCATTACACCTGAGGAGAGAAGCAGCGGATCTTACATTATTTCACAATATCAGCTTAAATCTGATTGATTCTTCCTTTTTGCTGTCAGAGATCAAGTTTATAACTCCTAGCCGCTACTATAATAGACGCAATTTCATCAAGTTGTATACTCCTCCATGTAAAAATAACTACAGATTAAACTCATTTCTACCCCGGTGTATAACACTATTTAACTCATTATACTCTGAGCACATTGAGTTATTCATAACGAGGCGAAATATTTTTAAAACAACTATATCTACAAAATTCTTTACAAACGAAAATAATTAAGGAACGCTGTATCGGACATGTATTTAATACCATAAGTATATTTCATTTTTGTAACTACTGTATTCTTTTTTTTTTTGTTTATTGTTCTTTGCATTGTGTTTTTATTACTGTATTGCTTTCTGTTATTTTCACGCATTAATTTTTTGTTTGGATATGTTATTTTAGTATTTAGGCACTATTTTTACTTAGTAGTTTATACTAGTTTATATGTAAAAACTTATTAACTTAATTTGTATTCTATCACAACTCCATTGCTATAAGTGAAAACTATAAATAGCTTAAATATGCTTACATTCTCTATTGTCTACATTTTTATTTATAAGCTGTTTGTTTTCCATGTAAAATAAAATAAAATAAAATAAAAAAAACACATAGGCTACAATTTATAAAGATTTTGTGTATTTTGGCCAACATATTACAATGAGAATCAAGTAAGTCGGAAAAAATCCTTCCATCAGAGAGCTATCTTGGCATGCGCTGCCTAAACCGTTGGAGTTACACGAAGATAATGTACGATGGGGTTGTTTATTTTAAATATGTCATCGATATCTAATATAAATAAATCCTACATGAACATAATATAGTCTTTTATTAATGCGAATATCACACTTTTCGGATGCCTTTATTTTGGCCACGGTTGCTGAAAAGCATTCGAAATATCGGCTTAAATAATATAAATAGTAGATCGTGTTTTTATCCGTTATAAAGTATTTTATTTAAATATTATGAACAGCTCAGTCATCTGAAGTATCAGCTCTATAGAGATCCGACAAAAAAACCTCCTAACAAGCCTTTTTATGTCCATCGAAGCGGAGCCATACTTATTTTTTTGTACAGACCGCTTGTAAGAATTTTGTTAAACACATTCTGTGTCATGGGTTGTTATTTTTTTAACTTTTTATGTATAGTTACAGTCAGCAAAAAACTATAAGTTTCATACTAGAAAATGAAAGTGTATATGAAATCGTCGTATTAATTACTGATTTGTAACAATAATTTGACTACTTAAAAGATCTAGTTTTAAAATTAAAATTTTAATTCTCTATAATAATAAAAAAATGTGAAACGACTTTGTTGCTGACGCTACGTTTTTATGTAGTTTTTTTTATTGTACGGTAGTATTTGTGCGAACATTTCTTGATATGTCTGACTTCTGAATTGACGTTTGATTATCATAGTATATCTATCTATTCATGTTAATAGCGACGGTTATATAAAAACAAAATTGGATACGTCACTTTTAACCCCGGATTAAAACGCTTGCTTTAAACCACTTTTGGGATAAATCTATATCTATACTAATATTAAAAAGTGGAAAGATTTCTATTTTTGTTTTTTTTTATTTTTGTATGTTATGAATAATCTCAAAAACTACTGGACCGATTTTAATAATTCTTTCACCAGTAGAATGCTACATATACTAGCAGCGAGTAACATATACTATTTTTGTGTATAGTACATCATTCATCTACATTGCGCCCGTGTGAAGCCGGGAATAGCATTAGCATTGCGCATTGCAAGTAATGAATAAATAAAACAAAGTCGGGTTAGTAACATTTGTGACCCAAGAACGGCTGCACAGATTTTAATGATCTCTTATTTTTTAGCAGAATAACTTAAAATATCGAAAAAAATAATATATATATTTTAAAGCCGCCATCTTACACAATTGACAGCTTTTAGCTTATTTGTAATAATATATTTTTATTAAAAATCTATATACTAGACGTAATATATACAAATCTTGAAATATATAGAAACTAGCGACCCGCCCCGGCTTCGCACGGGTGCAATGTAAATGTGCTAAAATAATTAATAATAGCCTATATTACTCGCTGATAATGTAGCTTTATATTGGTGAAAGAATTTTTAAAATCGGTCCAGTAGTTTTTGAGTTAAATCGTAACAAACAAACAAATCTTTCCTCTTTATAATATTGAAATATGTATATAGAAAATACTCGAATCGAAAATATGGAACATG
Organism: Anthocharis cardamines; assembly: GCA_905404175.1. Lineage (NCBI taxonomy): Eukaryota > Metazoa > Arthropoda > Insecta > Lepidoptera > Pieridae > Anthocharis > Anthocharis cardamines. The sequence continues at coordinate 12,907,420 of FR989950.1, read as the reverse complement.
TCTGTTAGGCGGTACGAAATACGCCTGGTCAAAGCTAGTAATTTATAATTCGCGTTTAAGGTTTAAATAATTCATTAAAATGAATATATTATTTAAAATAAACTGTGGAATCACTTACTGCGTAGGCTGTTTGTAGGTGATATCCCAGCCACGAAACATCAGTCAATGATGCGTTGTCGACATTCTTTTTACTTTGAGCTTTTGGAAATCTATAACCTGACTGACTGAAACCGAACCGCGCAATTATGCACTACACGGATTTTTCATGTATGAACTGTGGTTCGTTACCCGATCGGAATTTCGATATTCCTTCCACACGTTCAATGCCCGAAGTTATCAGACGTGGGGAAGACATGCGTATAGAAAATTATAAGCGTGGCGTGCCGGTGGAATTCGAACCTGCGACCCATCGGAACGTAAGGTATCAGAAACTATCGAACCTCTTTTGTTTTTATTTCCTGTTTTGTACTTTAATTACTGTATTTTCGGTATTAACTGTATAAAATAATTATATTTAAAAAAATATAAAAACGTCATAGTCAAACTGACATTCGTAACCGGAAACCGTGAAGCAATAAAAACCTTATCTGTAATAATTATCTTGTATCGGAGTAATTAAGAGATTAACATACACATACTCGTGTCAATCAAAGCCCAGATTACTTGTGGCCACTTCATTTTGTGTGTATGCTTACATGTAACTACCGTTTTACCGTAACGAGGCGGACGGCAAAAAATATTTTAGGTTTGAAGAATTTATTGGGAAAGTCAAGCCACAAAATTATTTATTGGCCACGTGATTAAACTTCTAATTTTATAACTAAGCAACGGGAAAATGACATAGCTCCTAATAAACTAATTCGTCTTTTTTACAACGCCAACTAAATACCACCTAGGTTAGGTTACGTTGGTATGGTGACCACCGCGCACGAGTCTCACCGCGGCAGCGGCCGACGAGTGCCAGAACCAAACTACTTATTTTACTTGGCTTAATGAAACAAATTGTGGATTTCATAGAAGATAACTAGTGGCTAAGATATTATTTAAATGCCCGTCAATTGTGGCTGACTTAGTAATTTAGAAGCAGGGACTGAATACCGTTTAATTTACTATGGGAGTTATACCGGTATAATAAAGGTTTTTGTTAATATTCTTTCGTTTTTATTCATATTTACTGAAAATATACTGTGGTAAGTTTAGTGTGTATTACTCTTTAAAACTAATATGGTAAGTCATTCAGACACGTATTTTGGAAAACAAAAATTAACCGGTTTCAGTCCCTGTTTAGAAGGCAACATAAATTTTTAGAGGCGATTTTTTTTTTTTTTTGTATAAAGCTCTACAATACATGTTGTAAAAACTTTTTGCTATTACAATCTAGCCAATTATAATTAATTATTAATAATGACTAATGAGTAATTTACATCTAACTTAAAATACCTACTACAGTATTATAATGATATTAAAAAGAAGCCTGTTTAATTAGCACCCGAATTTATTTCTCACTAGCAACGCGCCCTGGCTTCACACGGGTGCAATGTATATGTACTATAACCTATGATACTCGCTGATAATGTAGCTTTCTATTGGTGAAAGAATTTTTAAAATCGGTCCTGTAGTTTTTTTTTTAATTAGGGATCCCTACTTAAACTTCAAAAATATCACCCAAGGTGTCACCAATTATAAAGAGACAAGATTTGTATTTTTGTTTGTAACGAATAAACTCAAAAACCACTGGACTGATTTAAAAAAATATTTCACCAATAGAATGCTACGTTATGTCCTATACGTATATATTTTATTTGTGTTCTGTTTGAAATATTTCTTAAAAAAAAACAATTAAAATAAGTTTTCTATAAATTATCTTTTGAGATACACACAGTTTTTACAGCCATAAAATAAATCAACCATTACACACTGTTGAATATGATTTAGTATCGGCTACACACAATATCTGGTTACGTGTAACATAGACGGCATACTTTTAAATTATGGAGTTAATATAAAATTTAAATACCGTTACCGTTGGTTCTATCTTGACGGGCTCGTTGGCGCGTTCGGTAGAACACCTGCCGTGCGCATCGATGGGTCGTGGGTTCGAATCCCACTGGAAGCACATGCATATAATTTTCTGTAAGCATGTTTTCCCCACGTCTGGTAACTTCGGGCTGTATTAGGTATTTTTACAAAGACACAATGAGCACCTGTACTAATATTATAAAGAGGAAAGATTTGTATTTTTGTATGTTATGAATAAACTCAAAAACTACTGGACCGATTTTAAAAATTACATGTAACATAGGTTATTTTTTGTGTATATATGTTGCGTATACATGTACATTGCACCCGTGCGAAGTCAGGGCGCGTTGCGAGTAGTTAAAGAGCAAAAGTAAATGCTTTTTAAAATTGAACAATTATTTTACTAATATATTTTTCCTTTGTTGCAGATATTAGCATCATGGTGTAAGACATCGAATAAAGATGGCCGACAAAGAAAACATCCTAAAGACTAATAAAGAATATGAAGATACATTTGAAGCACGAAATTTAGACACAAGCCTGGATATTACAGTAATAAACAAAATGTTTTCCAAAAAACCTAACTATATAATCTATAATAATTTTTATAAAGACGATCTATCAAGAAGGATAAGTTTGAGACGAGAATATAGTTTCTATAACTATTGTTTTATAAGTGTATGTCTTAGTTTTATATTAGGTTTTATAATTGGTGTTGTATTGATGGGATCTCAAACTAATATAGCATCAAATTTAAGGCTAAGAAAAGCAAATTCAACAATAAGAACGCTAAATTCTTTAAAAGTTCCAAAAGAGACTAAAGAATTAGCAATGTTAGATGGAAAAGAATTCTCTGCGGTTTCATTTACGGGTGATAATCATAAATACAAGGATGTATACCCAAAAAGCCTCACTGAAGATATGAAAGAGATATTAAAGGATAATAAAATAAATCACCACGAGCATAAATTATTGAATTTCAATAGAAGTCTACACGTCCCTAATGCAAATACTATACTTTATGGTAATATTTATTGGGGACCAGAAGTTGAGAACTCTATGCCTCAAGGTTATGGTGAGAATACTGCGGAAATCTGGGAACGCTATGTAGACCAAAGCGAGGTTGTAAAAATGGAATCCGGATGTGGAAGAATGCAAAATCGTCTCGTTACCTTTAAAGATGGCATCCAAGCATGCGTTCGTTATAGACAAAATACGGACCAAATACAAGGTGAAATCTTCAGTTTCTACGTGGCAAGGCTACTAAATCTTACTAATTTAGCGCCATCTGTCGTTAAAATTGTTGATTTGAAAGACAAACTTTGGTCCAACGTTGCAAATGATATCGCAACAGCTCAATGGAATACAAACAGGGCAGTAGTACTAACACAATACATTCCAAGTTTAGAATCAGCAACAATACCTGATATTTTCAAACCATCAAATCGCCATTTAAATAAGAAAGATGTTATGGAAATGACTTTAAAGGAAAAAGATTCAGAGAGCAAACAAATTCTGATAGACAAACTTAAAGCGAAGAACTTGAAAGTTAAAGTTAACGATGTAAATGAAGATTTTGATCACGTTGACACAAAATTAAATAAGAAAACTGTAGATTTATTCGTAGAACTAGCACAATGGTCTGATTTAATTATTTTCGACTATCTAACAGCAAATTTAGATAGAATTGTAAATAATCTATTCAATTACCAATGGAATGTGAATATAATGGACGGACCAGCGCACAATTTGGCGAGGAAAATAGACAGTGGGTTGCTTATGTTCCTGGATAATGAATCCGGCTTGTTACACGGCTATAGACTTTTGAAGAAATACAATGTGTACCATAGTTTAATGTTAGACAATTTGTGTGTGTTTAGAAAAAGGACGGTGGACTCATTGAAAGAGTTACATGAAATATCAGTGGGTACTAAGTTAAGTGATATATTTCATAAGAAAAATAATGCTGTAATAAGAGATATTTTACCTCCATTGCCAGAGAAGAACGCGAAGATTCTCCAAGAGAGGATAAATAAGGTTCTTAGTCAAATTGAGAAATGCGAACAAATGTTCGGTGGTAGATAGTTAAAAACTCGCATTGTCATTGAATTTTTATGAATTACTTAGGTGTTATTTGCTGAATACTTGCATTGAAAATGAGAGATGTTTTATCAGGATAAAAAACAATTTATTTCTTTTCTATTTTTCAACTTTTGTACTACTGAATTTGATCAAAATCAACCTTTAAGCTTACGGAGGGTACTTTACTTTTAAAACCAACAAAATATTGCTGTGCACTATTTAAGAGGAGAATATAATTCATGAAAACATGACTTCGGTTCGGTTAGGTTTTATACTTTGATGAGTAAAGAAAGTATTTTTTTGTTGAGAATTTGGTTGGTAAAGTAAGGTAACCTTTCTTATAAGTAGATAATTAACAATAAAATTTATTGACTGATATTTTATGTGTCAGATTCACTTATGAATCGGATTTTTAACTTTATCTTTCAAATGGATGATGTAAAATATAGTCCATCAGCAAGAATTGCAACCTAAATATTGTAAAATAATATCGAAGAATTAAAATTTTAATTAATATTTAAATAATTTGTAAAATATTGTATCTTGTTCTTTTTTAAGTTATTGTAATAAATTATGTGCGAATTTACAAGTGATAGCATTTTTGATACCAAATATATTATTTATTGTAAAATATATTACTGTGCCAGTATATTTGTGGTGATATTTAAATAAATTTGTAAATATGTAATATAACGTTGTCAAGCGGAAGGATTGATATTATTTAATATAACGTTGTCTAGCGGAAGGATTGATAATATGTTATGTAACGCTGTCTAGCGGAAGGATAGATAATATGTAATATAACGCTGTCTAGCGGAAGGATTGATATTATGTAATATAATGTTGTCTAGCGGAAGGATTGTTAACATGCAGTATATTTAAAACGTAACATAATATAAAATACCATTTTGTTAGCAACTACAACTACCTATTTCACCGCATTGGCTGCATTGGCATAGCTAGGCCACTGAATTTAAACTAATTTCTCACACAACTAACAGATTGACAATACGTATACTTTCTCGCAAGTCTTTCATCCTTCAGTTTGATATAACACGGATCTGTATGTGTGCTAAACATCCACATCCGTTTAGCCGTTTTCGCGTGATTTGCTAACATACATATATATTTCAAATTTGTAATATAGTAAGACAATTTTGAATAATTGTTAGGAACTAATGTAATTTGACACGGATTCCGCTTGCAGCGAGCTTTAAGAGTTATGTAAATATATGTAAAATATATGTAATTATAATAAAAGAACTGTTCAAAAGCTTTTGTTGTTTATTCAAGAAGCCTTCATACATAATTGATGATTAAGGGGACGCTTTTAAACCTCCATCGCCTCTGTGCTAAACGTAGTTGAGTTCCTGGGTTCAAATCCTGGTTAAATAAGATAAAAATGTTTTTGTTCGGGCAGGGCATAAAATACTGATCATATGTGCCTGTATAGAAGAATGATCAAACAGATGTGTCTGCCCCATTTCCCACTAGGAGCATCGGGAAATCTAAGAAGTACCAGGACTTCAGAAATATGGAACAAGTATTCTATCATACTGGTTGATAATTACTAGAGAATACACTAGCATTATTTATTAGTAAGCGATGATTAGTGAAATAGACACAGAAATGTGTCTGCCCCATGCACTTGGAGACTCGGGAACTCTAAGAAGTACCAGGACATCAGAAATATAGAACAAGTGTTCTATCAATGTATACTGGTTAATACTAATTAACCAGTATACAATTAACTATTACTAAAGAATACACTAGCGTTATTAGTAAGCGATGATCATTGAAACAGATACAGAAATATGTCTACCACATTCCCCATTTGGGGGGCAAACTAGAAGAAGAAGTTACAAAGATTTTCGTACAATTGTACATACATTTTAAAACGCGAGTAAGTATTAGGTACTTGATGGATTTCAACCATTTGACATAAATCAATGATACGCTGTCGATCAACTTTTATTTCAAGCATTCGGAAATCCATAGACTGAGACCGAAACGCGCAATATTCATAGGTATAACATCCATGAACGGTGGTTCGTTACCCGGAATTTTGATATTCCTCCCACCCGATTAAAGCCTAAAGTAACTAGACTAAGACATGCTTATAGAAAATTATAAACATGTTGTCTCGGTAGGGTTCAAACCCGCGAACCATTAGATCGAAGGCTTCTAACTACTACGCAACGAGCCCATCAAACTCTTAATGGGATAATATCAGTAACTGCGCCTTAACCAGTAGTTTTTAATGTATTCAAAACGCCGCCCACCTGCCAGCTATGCACAGAAATATACATACAAACAAATATAAGTTTTTTACAAACCACGGAAATAGATGGGTATTGTATATCTATATTCTATACTAATATTATAAAGAGGAAAGATAAATATTTTTTTATGTCAGATATCGACAGACGAGCATGAGGTTCACTTGATGGTAGGTACCTCAGCCACAGAACATCAGTCAATGATGCGCTGTCGACCTACTTTTTATTTCGAGCATTCGGAAATCCATAGACTGAAACCGAAACGCGCAATGTGCACTTCACGGTTTTTACATCTATGAACGGTGTTCATTACCCGGTCGGAATTTCCATATTCCTCCCACCCGATCAATGCCCGAAGTAACCAGACGTGGGGAAAAGATGCTTACAGAAAATTATAAACATGTCGTCCCGGTGGGATTCGAAGCCACGTTTTTTTTGGATCCCTTAATTTTATACGCTAGTGTATCCCCCCCGGAAAATTACTTTGGGTTTAAGCTATATATTATAAGTTATAACCCGTTTAAGTGCATTTTAAGATAAAAAAAGGATCTTTATTTTAGTAAATAAGTACAAACATTAATAATAATTTATTTTCTTATTTATTTGTAATAGTAAGAACTCAAAAGACAGCATAATATGAAACTTCTAAGTAAATATACCACGCTGGTTTTCAGCAATCGTTTTTAAAAATCAGCTGCTAGACAGAATATTCTCAGTTTAGGACATTATTAAACTTAAAAAAGAGAAATATAACGACACGTGTTTTTTTTTTCAGTGCGAGTCGCGGGAAAATACTAATAATTGGGGTACTGAGACTCAGCATTAATATGTTTTATTTTAATGTCCGCGTAATAACTTAAAGCTAATATAAATAATATGAAATTTAATACGCTACGGACTTACCAGACGCTTCAAGCGAAAATGACATTTAAATTATAAGCATTAGAATCTATATTCCTTTCTTAACTACCACCCCTCAATAACTAACAACTTCGCTGTTAAGATAAAATGATTCTTAATTCTGTAATTCTAAGGTTGATTTTTCTTTAAATCTATATATCATGAATAGGGCTATTTGGACATTATTTTTCATAGGAAAATATGCTTTAATAAAACTGTTTAAGGTTGTTTTTAGTTTGAGAAAGGGTTTGTTGTATCGCACAATTACCCTTGTCTGTCGCGACCCTAATTAATTAATAATCATTTTTTTTTACGCGGGAAGAAATTTGAAATCAGATATCATTGAGGAATTTGGAAAAAAAAATGCAAATAAACGACGCGATCTTCCCATACATTCAAGCCATCATACCTCAACGACAGTCAGTCATAAAAAATATGACTGGCATGATTACGATTTTCTTCATCGGGAATCGAATCCTTGACATCCTGCTAGCCTTGTTGACTGAAATCGGTATTGAACAATCTCATATAGCAAATTCTTTTGGTACACAAATAATATTTCACGAGTTTTTTTGTATCGTTACTTTTTTAATATTACATCTACTATCGGAATGATACTTCTACTAAAAAAATGAAACTAGTTAATTTATCACAACTATTTACAACTTTCCCGGCATATTGGGTGTAGCATTTAACGACACGCCCCGGCTTCGCACGGGTGCAATGTAGGTGTGCTACAAAAATGTTACTCGCTGATAATGTAGCTTTCTATTGGTGAAAGAATTTTTTAAATCGGTCGAGTAGTTTTTGAGTTAATTCGTAACAAACAAACAAATCTTTCCTTTTATAATATTGTATAGATTAAAGTATTTTTTAGTCATCATAATTTCATTGTTTGTTTGTGTATCGACCTAATTTTCTATGTTATTGTGTCAGAATAAATATTAGAATAACAGACAACTTTTCTAACAAGTAATTCGAAACCTTTATTGTATACCTACTGTACAAGACCGGATATCAAGAGTGCACTCCTCCCCTCTTATTATTATTCCAGGTGTCCTTGACGATAGAGTGAGTGTAAGTTCTCTAGTAAGCTGGAAATAATCTATTCTAAGATATAGTGTAGCCTCTCCTATCGAGTTAGATACAGAGACAGCACGCAAGGGCAGATAATATCGGGAAAACTGAGCTCCACGTTTGTTCTTATATCCTGGTAGCTCAGCGAATTTAGATAGGGATTCTTATATGCTAACCTAAAGGAAATATTCGTTATTTTTCCTAGATAGCCTCTATTGTAGAGTTAGAGTCAGAGAAAGTACACAAGGCCATATATTACCGGAAATAGTGAGCTTCAAGATTGTTCTAATGTCCTGGTACATCAGCGAATTTAAATAGGAGTTCTTTGGTTAGCATGTATCTAAAGCAAATATTATTATTAAGCCTGTCCAGCTTTCTAGATAGTATGCCTCTCTTATCGAATTAGCTCAAGTGACAGCATGCTAGAGCAGAGACTATCAGGAATGATAAGCTCCACGGCTGATCTTATGTTTTGGTACCTCAGCGATTAAGATGAAGAGGTTTTTTTTTTATAGTATAGGGGGCAAACGGGCAGGCGGCTCACGTGATGGTAAGTGATCACCGCCGCCCATAGACATCCGCAACACCAGAGGGCTTGCAGGTGCGTTGCCGGCCTTTAAGAAAGATGAAGGTTTCCAAGTCGTATTGGTTCGGAAAAACCGCCGGCGAAAGCTGATTCCACAGAGTGGTTGTGCGAGGCAAGAAGTGAAGGTTCTTACTAAGGTGTCCATCCTTTAAAACATTTGCAGGCGTACGATAGAACAAGATAGCTATACCAATTGTATCGCTCTGTCACGTTCACTTGTAAGCTGATAATATAGAGACTCGCCATAGGATAGTAAAAATCTACACGCAATAAGCTTAAAGAACTTGTTAGAGCTAGTCTGCTTGTATATCACAGCATCTATGCTGTTCGTATGTGAAGTATGACAAGCGCAGATCCTTTGGGATCGATAGGCCAATGCCAAATGTAAGAAAATAAAAATGTAAACCAATGAATCGTGCGTGATTCGAAACGCAGCAAAGTACCATATTGAAGAATACTTGTTCCATATGTCTGATGTCCTGGTAGTTTTAAGAACTGTCCGATTTTCGCAGCACAGGGCCCCGCAGATATAGGGACCTCTGACGGCCACCATTAAAGACAAAAGACAATATAACGAATTTAAAAGAAATAAATATCGCGACATCTGAAATCTGCGTCTAGAATCAATTCAAAGACGTCAATAATTCTGAAGTGTTTCTGAGTGCTGAGTAGGTATATACACAACACTTACGGCTGTCGTGGAACCTTTCTTTAGGTAGTAGGTAGAGAACAACTCTTTTTCTCAACAACATTTTAAAAATTCCCAGAGGCTTTCAAAATCGCTGCATGGCAAAAAAATCGCCTATTTACTACATATAGTATGTTCAAAGTTACACTAAAAAGTAAAAAATAATATTTTAACTACTTCAAAGCATTATTTATTAATAGTTATTTTGGAGTCGGTGCCAGCCAAGAAGAACAATTAAACCTTACTTTTGCAACAAACTTTCGAACAGTACGAAGCGGAATCGGTTGGGTGGCTCCGACTTCAAAATAAACTGTTAATAAAGTTTTGAAGTAATTAAAATATTATTTTTTACTTTTTAGTGTAAGTTTGTACATACTATATGTAGTTGTAGTTTTGAAGTAGGTTTTTGTTTTTTGTTTAAAAATAATTTTACCAGTTTAATCTTTAATTAGGGATAATAAGCAGATTTTGTCCAAACTCATGTCCTGCCTCAGAAACTATATACTTTCGAGTTTTATCTTTAAAAGTTGGCTTCGTAAAAAATACGTAAAAATCAAGAATTACAAAAGTTAACGTGGTATGCATATTACCAACCAATAAATAGCCATTTTGAATATAATTGTGTTCGCTTGAGTTACATGACAGGTTGGCGTGACTTGAGATGACTTGATACTTTAATTTTTTTGTACATTTTTGTGATCGGTGCGATATTTTGAGATTATTTGTATTGTTTTTTGACAGGACGGTAGATTAAAAGGAACATGAGTTTATTTAGAGTAAAAATGTAGTGTAACTTACAATGAAGCTTACCATCGTACCCTTACAACCTAAATACCTTGTACCTGTCTTTTGGTTTTTATTCTAATTTATTATTAATTTCTAAAGTGAAATTTTAGAATTAATTAATTATTCCTTGCTTTTTTTTTGTTTTGTATGTTACTGTCGCATTAGTTTAACTGTAATGACAGTGGATGTGTGTGTGTATAAATAAATAAATAAATAAAATAAATGTTTTTTTTCACATCAAAGTTTTAATTCCTACAAACAATGAGCAGCATAAAAATGAATATTTAAAGACTGAAATTATTTCCTTAAAGACATGTTTTTAATGAAAATAAAATATATTTTAAAATTTTATATAATTTTTAATAGAGAATACTGAACAACGAATACATTTGTCACACAATTATTTTACTTTCAATAATATCAGTAAAAATCGTTTCAATTGTTTGAACGTAATATATATACACCGGGTTGGTTTATTATATATATAATTGACTTAGATTGTCCTTATTGCTTTGTATATTGGCTTTAGACCAGGGTCGATAATTTTTGGAACCAAAAACAAAATGTAGAATGAAACCCATTGGAAAAGGAAGAGAATATAATAACAATGAAAGGAAAAATAATTAACGGACACCATTTACCATTTTTAAAAGCTTCAGCTCTGGTCTACTTCGGAAAACAAAATATATCGACAGCACACCATTGACTGAGGTTGTGTAACGGAGTTATCTCTCAAGACTGTCACTCAATTTCATTTAAATGCCTTAACAGATAATATCGAAAATTCTATATCGATTCTACCACATATGAGAAACTGTGGGAAAAATCTATAATAAAACACAAACAATAAAAAAATGACACACCTAATCTGTAGATACCTATAAGGTAGAATAGCTTCTTTTTCTTCCTCCGCTGTTCCATTCTCTCCTTTCACTCACCATATCATCAGTCACACCTGTCAAACACATATCATTCTTCACACAGTCAATCCATGTTTTTCTGGCCTCTCTCTTCCCCTGTACCCATCCACTTTCACAATGATTACAACAGCTATATTCTTGCCAATAAAGGAATTTGAAATTTAAAAAACTAAAATTAAAACTAGAATTAAACTGACAATCTTAGCAAGTGTCAAGACTAGTAAGTCGTATTATAGTCTAAAGTATCATTATTTATATTGATTAATTATACGTAGATCTTAAAATAACAGAAATCACTTAGTGCAGTATATTCTTATGTTTATTTATCGAGTGTGTGGTGATCGCGGATCGGCCTGTGTTCCATTCTAAATATTTTTATAGTTGAGAATAATCTATATGGTAGAGTTTGCTTTTTAGGGGTTTTTTTATATAAGATAGCGACAGACGAGCATGAGGCCCACTTGATGGAGGGGATACCTCAGCCACTGAACATCAGTCGACCAAATTTTCACTTCGTGCATTCGAAAATCCATAGACTGAAACCGAAACGCGCAATGTGCACTTGACAGTTTTTCCATCTATGAACGGTGGTTCGTTACCCGGTCTGAATTTCGATATTCCTCCGAACCGATCAATGCCCGAAGTTACCAGACGTGGGGAACAAAAAATTATAAACATGTCGTCAAGGAGGGATATGAGCCCACGACCAATGAGCGTCTGTACTCCGTACCAAAAATTGAACCACTCCAAACTCAAAAACTTCTGGACCGATTTTAAAAATTCTCTCACCAATAGAAAGCTACATTATCAGAGAGTAACATGGGCTATTTGTTGTGTATAGTGTATCTACATTGTACGTGTATGAAATCATTGCATTGCTAGTCAAATATAGCCATCAAAAACATAAATTGTAAAAAAAACAAGTCTTGCAACTCAGTTCTTCTATCGTAAAAAGTTGTGAGATCCATATAATACCAAGTCGGTCAATTTATTCAGTCTCTACTGAAGGATCCTTCTGTCACAAGTTATTACGTAATTAGCTAACCTAACAACATCTTATGGTGACCATATCAATATTAAAAATCTTTGATGTTTTAAATAAATAGAGAGAAGCAGTCTTCTAGTTTTATCCACAACGAAGTTATAGTGGGTCGAAAATGGCCCGAACTACGAGAAAAGGATAGTACGGCCGGGCCGCTTGTTGCTCGCGGGGGCACTGCCGTGCCCCCAGATTTTAAGAAACTAAAAGCCAACCAACCGAAGTCTAGTTATTGTATTTAAGCACTATTTGATGCTAATTTGTAAAGCAATAAATAACACTTAATCCGCAAACCTTGCCTCTATTTGCGTTATATAATTTGTCTAATGCGGTCAATTTGCATTTATATCGCATTCTTGGTAAATTTATTGATATGACTTAATGGAGTTTCATACAGACTGAGATATATTATTACTAAAGTTAGACTCATAGGCAGGGACTGAAACCGGTTAATTTTTATTTTCCAAAATACGTGTCTGACTGAGATACCACGATATTAGTTTTAAAGAGTAATACACACTAAACTTACCACAGTAATTTTTTTCAGTAAATATGAATAAAAACCAAAGAATATTAACAAAAACCTTTATTATACCGTTATAACTCCCATAGTAAATTAACCGGTATTAGGTCCTAGCTCATAGACGAGCATGAGGTTCACTTGATGGTAGGTGATACTTCAGCCACAGAATGATTAAATGAATGAATTATTGCATAAAAATTAATACACAATCACACAGAACATTGGTTAATAATGCGCTAACTACTTTTGTTTTACTTCGAGCATTCGGAAATTCATAGACTGAAACCGAAACGCACCATTGTGCGTTAGCATTTGCTTTACACAGTTTTTCCATTTATGGATTTTTGATCCCACCAGTTTAATGGCTGAAAATTATAAACATGTTGTCCCGGTGGGATTCGAACTTGCGACCCATCGGACCGCAAGATAGGTGTTCAATAAACGAGCCAACGAGCCCTTCAAAATGTTATTCGTTCGATATTACATAATATACACTAAAACTGCATTAGCAATCTGTATGAAACGTCTTTATATAAGTCGATTATACACAAAATATAATATGTGTTTTAATTTGTAAAACCATTAATGGTAACGAGTAAGTGTAGTGTATTTTATGGTCATAAAAAAATCTATTTAGTATTGATTATTACGTAATTTAAAATCATTAATTGATTATTGGCATGGGAACATTTTTGATTTGCGACGATGGACTTTTTGTTTTAATTTATATAAATAAAGTACACCACATCATATTTAATACAATTTTCTAAATTTTAAGTTCCAATTTATTGTTCTAAAATATATTCAAATTCATTATCATCATACCTATATCATTTAGGTAACACAATGTACACTTATGAACGTGAATAAAAATTAAATCCTTCTAATTTTACATTTACTGCCAGATCTCAAATCAAGGTCGTAGAACGGAAGAGAAGAACTGGCAATAAACTCTCCGCCACTCTTTTTAATCGCCAAGATTTTGTTTTACAAAATGTTTGTAAGGAGCTGCCATTACACCATGTTCCACATGACATATTGAAGTAATTAACTATAATTACGAAAAAAACGAATAAAAACAAAGGTTTGTCCTCTATCAGCACTAGGCATAGTGAAATAGGAGCACGCATTTACATTATCGAGGGAATAACACGCAAACATATAGTCGATATAACACCGCATACACGAATTCAAGCCTTTGATACTGACAGAGAAATATTCCGGACAAGGATATTCTTAATATTTAGTTTTGGGTTCATAAATATCGTATCTACAGAATAGATTTAGATATAATTTTAGGCGTCTAGGTGATAATTTGAATAAGTTATTGCGCCGGACCCACCAAGTTGGTTATTTTTTATACAAATGCAAATATATCTTAGTTTAAATGTCAACTGGATGACCTTATGCAGTAGCAAGATATTGGCAGAAATTTTATTAATATTGTCTTATTATTAACTCGAGTAACACACATTTAAATATAATATTTTATGCTGGATTAAAACGCTAAAAATTATTATTTATCCTAACGTTTCGGATGCTTTTCAGTAACCGTTGGGATAAGTAATATAAATAATAAATAGCGGTTTAATCCGGTATGAAGTATTTTTTTTAAAAGCAATTTTATTTTCAAAACTTTGAAAGTAAATGAAAAATTGAAATGTAACGTTTGTATTGGTATGGGCTTGTTATGAGAGATGAAGGGCATGTGTCTAAAAAAGTTTGAAATTTGAAAGTGAATGGGTATAGGGAAAGAGGGAAGCCAAAATAACATGGATTGACTGTGTGAAGAACGATATGTGTTTGAGAGGTGTGACTGATCATATGGCGAGTGAAAGGAGAGAATGGAAAAAGAGAAAATACTGCGCCGACCACAAATAAAAAAAGGGAGAAGGGCAGGAAGAAGAAGAAAATTTTCAAAACTTTATCAATATAATATATAAAATTAATCCCTGTTTCTTTTGATCATGCAGTTGAGAACGACTTTACTGTTTTAATTCATATTATTTTAAGTTTTCTTATACTTTGAAAAGGTTCTTATGCAAAGAAAAGTTGGATTGGTTTGGCAGTTTTGTGTATAGTACATCTACATTGCACACGTGCGAAGCCGGGGCGTATTACTATTGTAGTATGAATTTAAAAAATACCACTATCTCTCTTTTCCAGTAGAATAATATTTCATTGTATATTAAGTTTTTTTTATGTTAGATATCGATAGACGAGCATGAGGTTCACTTGATGGTAGGTGATATCTCAGCCACAGAACATCAGTCAATGATGCGCTGTCGACCTATGAATAAGTTATTTATTTTTATTGTTATTATATTATGCGCATGGGTATTTACTAATAATTTATTATATCCTCTAAACCATTTTCCCCTATCTATGACATTATTAGGTATCAATTCCTTTCTCTCCAGGTTGCTAAAAAGACGAACAATAAGGCCACCTTACTAGTACTTATTGTTCTCTTAGATTTCTTCTATAGGCTAAGTTATATAATGTAATAAAAGTGTTAAATAAAATAAATAATTTAATGTTGGTATTGCTACTCACATGCATAACACCATCCATATTTTCACCAAAGATGTAGCATAACATAGTCATTGATTTGTGTAATAAATAACGATAAGAAATTTAAATAATTTCGCAGTTAAAAGCGACACTTGTGTGTGGCGTGAACTTTGGAAGTTATATAAAAAAAATCAATAATTCCTAACTTATAAAAAGCTATACATGTTTATAGATATAACTCTACTAATTTTTTGATGTGGTTGAATTAGTTTGATTTACTTTTTGTTTTGTAATAAATAGTACAGCTTTTCCTATACTAATACTAGCGACCCGCCCCGGCTTCGCACGGGCTAGACCCGATTTTCGACAAATAAAAGCAGGGGTTGGTAATAGAAGAGTGAATTTAGGGTTGTATGTATTTTTTAATGCCACATTATAAAAAAATTAAAACAAAAAATTTCGTCCAAAAATTAAAAAATTTTTTTTGGTGTGGATTACCCTTAACATTTAGGGGGATGAAAAATAGATGTTGTCCGATTCTCAGACCTACCCAATATGCACACAAAATTTCATGAGAATCGAGAAAGCCGTTTCGGAGGAGTTTAATTACAAACACCGCGACACGAGAATTTTATATATTAGATTATATAGAGGAAAGATTTGGTTGTTTGTTACGATTTATCTCAAAAACTACTCGACCGATTTTACAAATTCTTTCACCGTTAGAAAGCTACATCTTCACAGAGTAATATAGTAGTAAATATAGTATTTTCCGAAATAATTAAGGATCTCTACTAAAACTTGAATAAGTAATAGGTATAACTCATTGCTCAATGTGTAAAAAAAAAGGTTGTAGGGATTAATTCTGGATCTACAGAACCGATTTCAAAAATTCTTTCACCAATAGAAAGCTACATTATCAGCGAGTAACATAGGCATAGGCATATTTGTGTATAGTACATCTACATTGCACCCGTGCGAAACCTAAGTTACTCAATGATGATGTACCTTTCTATTGGTGAAAGAATTTTTAAAATCGGTACATTACTTTATGAGTTAAATCGTAACATATTATAAGCAAATTTACGCTCTTTAAGTATTATTTATCACTGTGTCAATTTTTTTTTCTTGTATTCACTAATTATCTGCTGTATGCTTATGTTAAAATTATATGTACTATATATCGATAGCACCACCTACTGTCCAGGTGATCCACAGACGTCACTCTAAATCAGAAGTATGTGAACACACTCGATAAGCCAAACCACTACATACGTTTCGACCAACCGAAAATCCTTGCAAGATAAAGTAGATTCTTTCCCGGACTAGTACGTGAGGCTATTGAAATTAAAAAACATCCTAACTTCAATAGAGAAGATGGTTTGAGACTTTCCAACACCTGGGATCCAGTTATTAAAAATCTAAAAAGGACACCGTTAGTCAATATTGTCATAATATAGAAAATTACAGTAAATATCAACTCCGTAGCAATAGATGGCGTTAATATGGCAACTTTGTGACATTTCAAAAATCAGACAACTGTCACCTTTCTGTCTGCCCGTGACCACAGTTGCTGAAAAGCATCCGAAACGTCGCGGTCGGGATAAATAATTTAAACAATATAAATAATAAATCGCGTTTTAATCCGGTATACAGCATTTTATTTAAATATGTGATACTTGCATTAATAAAAGACAATATTTTGTGATGTCTAATCAGATTAAGTTGTGCCTTAAGCATAAGCTTGATGCTAGATATAAATCTATTATTTACTTAATTTGAGAAAGATTTATAGTTTATTAGATATTATATGGTATATGCCTTCCACCTAAATTCTAGTATCCACAAAGTGTTTTAATAAAATCCGTTTTCTTCTATATAATAATTATGTATATTTTTTATTACGTTGAAATTATTTCTCTTGTATCAGACATTAAATGTATTGGCAGCGAATCGCCTCCAATATTTACAAACTACATGTAGATTTCACATCGTATTTTATAGTTTGCTGTATAAATATGCAGTACTTATGGCACTTAACTAAGCTATCAGACTTACGCGTCATACCGAGACCCCCCGGTGTATGTAAAAAATATAGATTAATATGTAGATATGACAAATACTATAAAGAGGAAAGATTTGTATGTTGTATGTAACGAATAAACTTAATAAATACTGGAACGATTGTAAAAATTCTTTCACCAATAGAAAGCGAGTAACATTGGCTAATTTTTTATATATTTTTTTAGTACATCTACATTGCACATAACTATTATAATTTATTAATAATAATAATAATTAATGTTATAATTGACATAACTACAATAGTTGGATTATGGTCTCGGAAGTTATTAGTAGATATTTTGATTTGTTCTATAATATTGTAAACTTTTTTTTTCATTATATAATCTATACTGGACTGCATGCGATGAAGGACATTTTATGGCTATTTTTTACACCTTTTACACCTTAAAAGTGGGGATTTCTAAGGATCTCTATTTTTTCTAGTAATAAATATATCCTATGTTTTCTAACGGCAAAAGATTTTTTGAAGTCATTTTTAAGTTTATTCGTTACATACAAAAATACAAATCTTTCATCAATCTCTTTATAATATTAGTATAGATAATACCACTGTGTTATCTCTGTTTTTACTAAAATTTAGTAAGAGATAGATGCGAATGTTTAAGTTTAAGTCATATCTGTATAAAAACGGATATTCTTTGATCCTACTTTACTCTATTTATCGAGTGGTTTAAACGAATTGATAAGAGTCATGATTCATAAAGGATTTTTTCCTTAAAATACCTACCATTAAGCTGAGCCCTAGTGACAACGATTTTAGAGATCCTCAAACTAAAACTTAAATTTATAAATAAAATTAATATTTGTGATGATATTATTTATATTTATAAACATAATATATGAATTAGTATATTATATATATGTTTAAAATTATAAAGTTTTGACCCAGTTTATAGGGCTATAGGAAGAAAAGTCTCTTTTGTTTCAGTTAGATAGAACACTATCTTCCGTTTCAATAGGTTGTAGCTTCAAATCCCGCCCGGGTGACATGTTCATAATTTTCAGTAAACTTGCTTCTTGTTAAAAACGAAAAAAGTGACATATTTGGCAAAATAGACTTATTTTCTTATTTTTTGGCTTTTACTTTCATATAATTTGGTTTTTTTCTGCGTTAGTTGGTCAACGACAAACTTATTGACACTCATATACTTATTTTCATCATTTTTTTCGTTTATTCCAATCTTTAAATTACTTTCCTGTAAAGTTGTCGAGTGGCAGTTATCGCTTTTTTTTCCTTTTGGCTATTTAAAAAAAAAAACATACAATCGAATTGAGAATCTCCCCTTTTTTTGATGTTTATTAAAATAAGTAAGATTGCAATATTATGTATGTTACTTATACTCAAAATACTTCGAAAAACTCAATTTTGTTTGACCCTACAGACCCCACATCAATAGTGACGCTCGCGCCCGACCACGCTATAATCGGTCAACCAACTCGCTAAGAGCTGCGCAGGCGCATGTTATTTGTTTTTATCTAAATCGTATGTCTGTCTGTCACCTGTAGCTATATTGAATGTTCTTCACGTGACTCTTGCGAAATGACTTGCTGTTTATGTACTGGATTAGAAAAATAATAGAATAATTGAATTGAAAACCATTTATTTTAGAGATGGGTCGAATCGAATACGAAGTTCGGACGAAAATTCGGTGAAAATTCAAAATTGGGCCGAAAATTAGTTTCGGTCGGTCTGGGAAAAATGCCTATAAAGAAAAGTGATCAGTGAAACAGACACAGAAATGTGTCTACCCTCAGGAATTCTAAGAAGTACCAGGACATCAGAATTATGGAACAAGTATTTTATCAATCTATACTGGTTTATAATTACTAAATAATACACTAGGATTATTAATTAGTAAGTGATGATCAGTGAAAAAGACACAAAAATGTGTCTGCCCCATGCCCCACTAGAGAATTTGGGGAATTCACACTTTAGATTATGAAGAAACTCAAAGTTAGGTTACTTTAATTCTAAATCTACATTAATATTATAAAGACGAAAGGTTTGTATTTTTGTATATTTGTAAGGAATAAACTCAAAAACTACTGGACCTATTTTAACCAAATTTAACCAATAGAAATCTACATTATTATCGAGTCAGATAGGCTATATTTTATGTATAGTACATCTACATTACACCCATGTGAAGCTGGAGCGCGGTGCTAGTCTATACTTCTATACTAATATTACAAAAATGAAAGATTTGTATTTTTGTATGTTATGAATAAACTCAAAAACTACTGGACCGATTTTAAAAATTCTTTCGCCAATAGAAAGCTACATTATCAGCGAGTAATATAGTGTATAGCATAGTACATCTACATTGCACCCATGTGAAGCCGGGGCGCGTTGCTAGTAGGTAATAAAGCGATTTATATAGATATCATATTCAAATGTCATTCAAATTCAAAATCATTTATTCATTTAGGTAACATAATGTACACTTATGAACGTCAATAAAAAAATACATATTAAATGCTTCTAATTTTACATTTACAGCCAGTTCTCAAATCAAGGGCGTAGAACGGACGAGAAGAACTGGCAATAAACTCGCCGTCACTCTTTTTAATCGCCAAGTTTTTCGTTTTACATTTGTAATTCATTCAAACCCCTAGTCGGTTGAAAACTAATTACCTTCCAAGGAATGCTGTGAATTTCGAGAATTGAGTGATATAAATGTCACATAGGTGTTGTGTTGTGTTTAAATTAGTGTTCGACTGTTTGCGCTTCGTATTTGACGACGAATGTCGCGGGGCACCACCAGTTCAAATATTTGTTGGGCACATAATATTGTTTTCAGGTAGGCTGTGGTATCGTTTGTATTATGTCCTATGAGTGTTGTGTGAAAATAATGATTTATTTTTCTATTTTCTTTTCTTATGTTAGACTAGCGGACCTTACAGATATTATCCTGCCAAAATGTTCAGAAAGTAAAAAAATATTTCTTGACTAACTAATGCCAGCGACTTCGTTCGTGTGGGCATCTTAAGCTGAGCTTTTGAGCAAGGTTTCTTCATATGATATATTCATAACCACTATTCCACGAATACATATTGAAAGTGGCGAAATAATCAAACTATTTCATTTACATATCAAACTTTTGACATCTGATAATTCGAAAAAGTTCGACACGAGTCAGTTTGCATTGCAATTTGTTGATATGGTGCCTTTAAAATAATCTTTAAATGATGATAACTTTTCTTTCCGACAAACGATTTCGATGAAACAAAGCCTAATGTTGATCCGGGCTTTGCTTAATACATTTGTGTAAATTGCATGAAAATCGGTTCAGTATCTTCGGAGATTAGCCCGTACAAACAGACAGAGAAATAAAATAAATAAAAAAGTCTGGATTTGTTCTATTTCTCTTCTTACATCCCCCTGACTCGGTTTTTGGCATTTTTTTCTATATATAGACATTTGACCTCTACAGTTTTATATATATATATATATTAGGGTGGCCCAAACAAACCGACTATTTTTTTTTTTGAGTCTCGTGTGAAAAAATGTCAGTTTTTGATGTTGAGCTCTCTCCAAAGTACAGCTCAAAAAAAAATTTTTAAGAGGTCGCTCCAAATTTTTTAAAATTTCATAAATCGTCAAAAATTGATTTTTTTTTTTTCAATTTTTTTTTCTCGTTACGGTATAATTAAATAGACTAAAAAAGAATGAGATTCTGAAAATTTCAGTTAAATATTTAAATTTTGAAAGGTCGCTCATAATTTTTTTGTTTTTCTTTATTTAGTCATATCGCCGACTTAAACTGTTGGGAATGGTACATTGGGGTCTTTTTGGTTTGTAAACATCTTAACTTACGCAGCAAGGGTCAAATCTCAACCAAGCTGATTTCTAAGACCAGCTTGGGATTCGAACCCACGCCTTAGTAGTTGTATTAAAAAATTTAAAAAAAATATTTTTTCTATATTGTGCTTGATTTCCAGTTGTTCTCGTGATGTATTTTTATCGATTATTGTACTAACTAAAAAAAAAAAATGCATGTATTTTTAATTTCAATACTAAACGGTCGCTCGAAAAAATATAAACTCTAAAAAAAAAATTAGAAAAAAATTATGAGCGACCTTTCAAAATTTAAATTTTTAACTGAAATTTTCAGAATCTCATTCTTTTTTAGTCTATTAAATTATACCGTAACGAGAAACAAAAAAATTTGAAAAAAAAAATTCGATTTTTGACGATTTATGAAATTTTAAAAAATTTGGAGCGACCTCTTAAAAATTTTTTTTTGAGCTGTTTTTTGGAGAGGGCTCTTAAAACATCAAAAACTAACATTTTTTTACCCGAGACTAAAAAAAAAAAAATAGTCGGTTTTTTTGGGCCACCCTAATATATATATATATAATATATATGTATAGATATCCAATAACAGCAACGCAATAGGGTATCACAGAACTTTATGTATCTAGGGGATAATCAAAATGTGTACCTTGGCGGTTTCGAAAGAGTGACGTAGACACTCTTATGGGCTTATAAACAGAAAATTCTCTAACTAGGCGTTAATTTTGTGCCAACAGGTCCTTGAGTAACAAAATGGCCAAGACACACATTTTGACTACGGTGTAGGACACAGAATAGATAAATTTTATCTATTTTAAAAGAGCTTGGCTCTCCATAAGATCTGGTAACTTTTTTACAGCACAAGCAATATGTACCTACCTACTCGTCTTGGCGTTACTTAATATGTTAATGTTTTTCATATGATTTAATTTATTTGAAGAAAACATTTGTAAATATATAGTTTCTATCTTAAATTGATAAGTTAATACCTATTATATAGTTTTCAAACACATTTTTTTGTAATCTCTCGCACATGTAACATTCGACAAAAATACTGACACATTTTTACAATAGATAATAAATCTCTTTACGCTTACATATTTAGCAAATTTCAATTTCAGAAAGAAATCATTGAATCTGCGTATTGGGTTACGTGAACAACAATAAAAGAATTTCGCGCCAAAAAAAACTATTCTCTCTGGATTAGTCCGTACAATAGAAACCAACGCTTCAAATTCCATAACAAAAAAGAACGAATTCTAATTCTATGTCACAGATAATAAAAACCATTATGTAATCTGTGGAACGGAGATTTTTTTCTTTTTTGGAGCAAGGAGTTTGTATACGTCAAACAAAGAACCGCCAAAATCCGACCTAGAATGGGATTCTTAGTAAACAGAGCTCGTCCTAATTCGAATTTTGAAATTCGAATAATGAATACGTGGGACTTAGATGAAAAATGTCAAGCTTAGAGTCGATGTAGATTATAAAGATCACAGATAAAGGTAGAAAGAGGAAAATAACATTAATAATGTTATATCAAAATGGTTCTTACTTTCTTAGGCTAATATCTGACTTTCGCAGTCTAAATTCATTAATTCTTGTCGATTGTCATGTCACAACAATTAATTTATATAACTAGCATATTCTTAAATGAGGTTTTATGAAAAAAGAAATAAAAAAAAGAACACATTGTCAAAAAAAATGTCGTAGAAGAAAATTAATTATTATTTCTAATCTTTTTGAATAAAATGAAGGTAAAAATGTACATGGTGCCGAAACCCCGGATGGACTTTGGACTCTGTAATTAAGAAGATAATAGGTACAATTTCGTTAATTATCATCAGGAATTTTCTATGATTTATTCATATGAATTTTTTAAATGAATTCAAATATTTAAAATTATATTGAATTTTTTGAAGAATTGAATTTTAAAATAATATAAAAACCAGCATGGCTGCGAACTTACTTAAAACTCAAGCAGAATTGTCTTTAAGATTAGAAAAGGCGCAATCGAATTTTAAGAAAAGTCCAAAAGTGAGGATAACTAAATCCTATGTGACCACAAGGATTGCGACTTTAGAAGATTATTATACGGAATTCAAGAATAATCATAGAGAATTAATTCAAATAGCTACATCTGAACAATTAGAAGTTCTATCATATTTTAAGGATGATAATTACGATCAGTTTCAAGAGTTGTATACAGAACATATGTCCGAACTAAAGGAGAAGTTTGAGGAATTTTTAGATAAACCCACATTAGTAGCAAATACCACAAAGGGTGACGATGTTAAACTTCCAAGAATACAATTGCCGTCTTTCACTGGTAAATATGAGGAGTGGCAGACATTCTATGATATGTTTGTTTCACTAATACATAGAAATGAAAAATTATTACCAGTTCAAAAGTTACACTATTTAAAGAGCAGTGTATCGGGAGAACCAGAAAATCTGTTACGTAATTTTTCAACTACTGATAAGAACTATGAAGAGGCTTGGAAACTGTTAACGAAACGTTACAATAACAAACGCTACAATACAAACGCAGTATTAAAAATATTGTTTTCACAAAAACAAATAATAAATGAATCTTCACATACTATTAAGCAATTACTTGACACTACTACCTCGTCATTAAAGGCCTTAAATAATATGGGAATACCGACGACGTCGTGGGATGTTATCGTTATTTATTTGGTGGTTTCAAAGCTGGACGTAGAAACTCATAAGCTATGGGAGAATCATATAAGTACTTTAACAGACGAATTGCCGACTTGGTCGCAATTAGTAGACTTCTTAGAAGCGAGATTTCGAAGCTTGGAGATGGTTGATACTGGTAAGCAGTCATTTAAGCCAAGTCTACTACCGAGAAAACAAGTACCTAAATCTTTTCACACAGCCGTTCAGCCAGAAAATAAGAAGAGTGATATAGTATGTCTTTTATGTGGAGAAAATCATTATGTTAATTTTTGTAAACAGTTTAGGCTACAAACAATTCAGCAAAGAAGAGATTTTGTTTTATCAAAGGGGCTTTGTTTCAATTGTTTGCAACCAACGCATGTGGTTAATAAGTGTCGACAGTCGACATGTTGCAAAAAGTGTGGTAGAAGACACAATACAATGCTACATTTTGAGAAGGAAGGATTCACAGAAAGCAACATACAAGGAGAAAATAAAGAAGGGGCTGAGAATACAAATGCAGTAAGTACATCGACAGTAGAACCGAGAATCGTGGCGAATTTTGCAAAGCGTGAAGGTAAATCTTATAATGTTCTTCTGGCGACAACTTTAGTTAAGGCTCAGTCAAAAAACGGGAGTAGATTATTAATACGTGCTTTATTAGATCAAGGTTCACAAGCCTCGTTCGTTACTGAAACCACTGCTCAATTTTTAGGTCTTAAACGAACGTCTATTAATGGTTTTGTGTCAGGTCTGGGAGATGGTCAAATGCATATTAAAAATGTAGTTACTTTATGTTTAGAGTCATGCCATAATCCAGAAATTTCTATTTATGTTAATGCGTACGTATTAAATTCACTTACATCTATGCTGCCTAGTGACCAATTAGATACACCTGATTGGCTAGAACTCGAGAATTTGGAATTAGCAGATCCGAATTATACAACCCCAGGTAAGATTGATCTCTTACTCGGTGCTGAAGTTTATTCGGAAATTTTATTAGAAGGCATGATAAAACAACCCAAAGGTAATCTTATTGCGCAGAACACGGCCTTTGGATGGGTTTTATCAGGACGAATATCCGATTCTGTTTCAGGTAATAAAAATATTATGGGCTTACATTTACAAGTAAGAAAAGAAGATGATTATCTAAAACGTTTTTGGGAATTAGAGGCTGAACCAGATAGGATTCAGAAGACATTTTCATCAGAAGAGCAAAGTTGTGAAAATCTTTATAACGATACTACTGTTAGAAATCAGGATGGAAGGTTCATTGTTACATTACCGTTTAAAAATGATGATCCAGAATGTCAGTATGGAAAATCAAGGGATATAGCAATGAAAAAACTGTTAGCTTTAGAAAGAAGACTTAAGAATGATCCTAAGCTTTATGAAGAATACGGAAAAGTATTGCAGGAGTATTTAACTCTTGGCCACATGACTCTAGTCGATAAAGTTGATGTGGACAATCCTAAAGCTGTTTATCTTCCACATCACGCTGTGGTGAAAGAAGATAGGGAAACAACAAAAGTTCGCGTTGTTTTCAATGCGTCAAGCAAGGGAATTAATGATGTATCACTTAATGATGAACTCATGGTTGGACCAAAGATTCAACAAGATTTGAGACATATATTGATGAGGTGGCGCACGCATCCTATTTGCATCGTTGCCGATCTCGTTAAAATGTATAGGCAAGTGCTCATAGAGCCTACACAAGCCAATTTTCAACGAATTCTTTGGAGACCAAATACTCATATGCCTATTGAACATTATAAATTACTAACACTTACATTCGGAACAGCTTGTGCACCGTATCTTGCTGTTAAAACACTTCAAAGGTTAGCAGAAGATGAGAAGCATACCTTTCCTGTGGCATCAGAAATTACAAAGACAGATTATTATATTGATGATCTCATGACAGGATGTAGCTCAAACGAAGAAGCTAAAATTATCTACGACCAAATGAACTCTTTAATGACATCTGGTGGATTTCAACTCCAAAAATGGAGCAGTAATAGTAAAAAACTGTTGCAATATATCGGAGATGACAATAATAAAAAAGAAGTAGCTGTACCAATAAAAATTGACAGCATGGTCAAAGTTCTTGGAGTTCAATGGAATAGGGAATCAGATAATTTCGAATACACTGTTACCTTGCCGGAAGTTAAATATCCAATCACAAAAAGACAAGTTTTATCAAACATCGCAAGGTTATATGATCCCATGGGTTGGATTTCACCTGTAGTAATTGTAGCAAAGATTTTAATCCAACAAATTTGGAAAGCACACTTAGATTGGGACGATCCATTAACTGAAAAATTGAATGAATCGTGGCTCAACTTTCGAAAGGAGTTAGTTAAAATTCAACTTATTGAAATTCCTAGGTGGATTTGTTGCACACATGAGAGCCATGTTGAACTACATGCTTTTTCAGATGCGTCTCGTAATGCTTATGCAGCAGCAGTTTTTATGAGGGTCATTAATAAGGACAATTCTGTAAACGTTACATTAGTGTCTGCTAAAACTAAAGTTGCTCCTATAGAAAGGGAAGTTTCTATTCCGCGTCTGGAACTGTGTGGCGCAGTGCTTGCAGCGAAACTGTTGAGTGAAATATCTCAAGTACTGAAAATACCTAAAGAATATCTATTCGGGTGGACTGACTCCACAATTGTACTAGCTTGGTTAAAAGGCGGCGCTAGCAAATGGACAACTTTTGTAAGCAATCGAGTGTCAGAAATTCTGTTCATAATGGACTACAATCAATGGGGCCATGTTTCTACTGAGACAAACCCATCCGATTGTGCGTCTAGGGGTTTGAGTCCAACAGACTTAATCTCACATTCTCTTTGGTGGCATGGACCTGAATGGTTAAGTAAGAATAATATAGAAGAACAGAAGCCAGAGATAGAGGATACACATGAGGAAGAAAGAATAGTTTCAATGAAAGTAACAAAATATAATGAAGAAGATTTTGTATGGATGAAGTTTTCAAACTTAACGAAGATGTTGAAAGTAATATCATATTGTAGACGATTTTTAATGTCAAAAGAAGAACGACAAGTTTTACCGAAATTTATCACAGTAAACGAAATGAACAAGACGTTAGAGAACTGCATAAAACAAGTTCAAATGAATGCTTTTGAAGAAGAAATATTGTTACTACAGAACGAAAAGCAGCTATCGAAGAAAGGCGTACTCCGAACACTTTGTCCTATTTTGGATCAAAATGGAATTTTAAGAGTTGGTGGACGAATAGATCAGGCCCACGCAAGCTATGATGCGCGTCATCCAATTATTATACCTGATAAGTCTCATCTTACACGATTACTAGTATCGGATGCTCACGACAAAACTCTCCACGGTGGACCACAGATCATGTTAAATTTCCTTCGTTCTAAATACTGGATAATACGGGCTAGACAACAAGTAAAAAAGCATTACCGGAAATGTATCACATGCTTAAGATATTCCAAGGCAGCTAGAATACAGTTGATGGGACAACTTCCAGATGCAAGGTTAAAGCCAGGTAAACCATTTACGACATCAGGCGTTGATTATGCAGGTCCGATTAATATTAAATTCTCTCCCGGACGAGGTGCAAAAACTTATAAAGGCTACATTTGCCTATTCATTTGTATGGTGACACGTGCTATCCATATCGAAGCTGTCACAGATTTAACTTCTAAAGGATTTATTGCTGCCTTTAGACGTTTTACCGCTAGACGTGGACATTGCCAAGATCTGTTTAGCGACAATGGCACAAATTTTGTTGGTGCAAACAAACAATTGCGCGAAATGTTTGACCGTGCTACGTCAAACATGCAAAACAAAATAGGCGAACTCCTAACACTGGAATCTACTAATTGGCACTATATCCCACCGCAAGCACCCAATTTCGGAGGTATTTGGGAAGCTGGAGTTCGATGTGCTAAGAATCATTTGAAAAGGGTCATTGGTGATAGTGCTCTAACGTATGAAGAGTTAGCGACTGTCTTGTCACAAATCGAAGCATGTTTAAACTCTAGGCCAATTTCTTTAATTAGTAATGAAGCAGATGACCCTCTCCCTCTTACACCAGGTCATTTTTTAATTGGTGAACCTATTAAAAATATTATTGATGAAAGCTATGTTGATTGTAATGTTAATAAATTAGATAGATGGAAATTAATTCAAAAAATGGTTTCTGATTTTTGGCGTAGGTGGTCGAAAGAATATTTATTAAATCTTAATCAAAGATATAAATGGAATTCAAAATTACAAGAACCTGATGTTAATGATATTTGCATTGTTAGAGATGATAATATTCCACCTTCTAGATGGATATTAGGCAAAATTGTAAGAAAACACGTTGGACCAGATAATGTAACCCGTGTAGTAACTATTAAATGTAAGAATGGTAATTGTAAAAGACCATTAAGTAAAATTAGTATTCTTCCTAAATAAAAAGTAAAACGTTATAAGGGTGATCTGTACTACTGTAAGTTTAAGGATTTCACGTTACTTTAGTTTTATTTACATTTTATTTGTGTTTAATGTCATGGTGGGCGGTCACATTTTCTTTGTTGTATTATATTTAAGTGTTGTAGTAGATAAGTTGTGTATTGTTTCTTAAAGGACTAGTCCTTGGTGGGCGGAATGTTTAATTTATATAACTAGCATATTCTTAAATGAGGTTTTATGAAAAAAGAAATAAAAAAAAGAACACATTGTCAAAAAAAATGTCGTAGAAGAAAATTAATTATTATTTCTAATCTTTTTGAATAAAATGAAGGTAAAAATGTACACAAAGGTAAATGATTCTTAATTACAATTAAAAAAAATATGAGTTTTTAATTACTATTAATGGTAACGTATATAATATATAGTTAAAATAATATAACATTATTAAAAGTATTGCGATAATACAATAAATGCATATACCTAATAATAATATTTCCCTTTTTCTTTTAGAATAGTTTTAAGTTTTATGTAAAATAAATAAGTAAATATAATAATGTTAATAACTAAAGGTGATAATAGAGGTTAATAGTATATATAGCCGGAAAAAGTTATTTAAATAGCTATATTATATATCTAATATATAAAATTTTCATGTCACAATGTTAGTTACCGTACTCCTCCGAAACGGCTTTACCGATTTTTACCAAATTTTATATGCGTATTCAGTAGGTCTGAGAATCGGCTACTATCATCATACCTCTAAGTGATAAGGGTTGTTCACCCTTAAAATTTTTATTTTTAATTTTTGGACGAAAGTTTGTGTCGCATTCATTTCGGCATAACTGACGTAATGACGAGACAAAATGTCATTATTGCATTTAATTAATATTTTGTTAATAGCATCCTCGAAATCAAACATACAACAATTTGGTCATTTTGACTTTTTTTATGGTAAACGCATCTTATTGATAAAAAGTAATTTCGGCTTAGAAACTATTACACAGTAATACGGCCTAAATAAAATTAATTTCTGTATATCTGTATTTAAAGTTTCAGAGCCTCTCTTGCCGGCCTAGCATGACCGCCACGAGATATCTCGCGGACGAGACAAACTAAAATATAAGATATCTAGATATATTATATCTCGACATCGACAATTTTGATAGAAAAGATATCTCAATCGACAAAAATGTCTATTTTTGATATTAAAGGTCAAGTTTTAAGTGTAATTGTCATGTTGGACCCGGAAGAAATAAAGAGATAATCGATAAAAACACGAGAAAACGTCGACAAAATTTTGTCGCGGTTGTCATGCTAGGGCGGTTGAAAAGTTGTGATTTTGCATTTTGGCCCTTATTCATAGGAGCCATCGATATAAAAATGTCACAACAAATATTTTGCTTAATTTTCAAACGGCTCTTCAGTAGAATGTTCTTTGGATTGTATTTTTTTTTATTTTTTTTATGAAGAATAAGTAAGCATTTGACCGCAATCCTGCCTGATGGTAAGCGCGGATGCGATCTAAATGGGAGCATGCTTACTTAGAAGAAGCCTATTCACTATGGCTTTGAAGACATTAAGATTGTAGGAATCGGGAAAGACAATTATTAGTGTAAAGTAGCGATATAATAACTCTATTTGCTTAAGAAAACACGGGAAAAGGGAGATTAATATTATTTTTGAAAACATTTTTTTTTTGTTAATATTCATGAAGTTAATCTAATTGAAAATCAATATCATTAAAAATTATTAGGTAACACAATGTACACTTATTAACGTCAATAAAAAAATACACATAAAATGCTTATAATTTTACATTTACTGCCAGTTCTCAAATCAAGGGCGTAGAACGGACGAGAAGAACTGGCAATAAACTCTCCGCCACTCTTTTAAATCGCCAAGTTAAATGTTTTACAAAATGTTTGTAAGGAGCTGCAACCATTACACCATGTTCCACATGACATCTTGAAGTAATTAACTATAATAATAAAAAAATATATATATTTTCGTTTGTCCTCTATCATTGGAATACTTGTGATATTCACGTCTATATTTAAAACCTAACGAGTTATAAAGCTAAAATACAGACGCGATCCCACGGATTACATAAAAACTTATTTTGACAGCCCGACGTTACATTTTGAAGGCGAGTTGATTTTTGGTTTTTTTTCAAGATGGCCGCCTCATTTGCGCGCTATTGTTACGCGCGAGACGATTGGGAGCACGCGGGTTTGACGGACATTGGGGGTGACTTGGGATACATGTGTGGTGAGTTTTTTTTTTGTGTTAGATATCGACAGACGAGCATAAGGTTCACTTGATGTTAGGTGATACCTCAGCCACAGAACATCAGTCAATGATGCGCTGTCGACATTTTTACTTCGAACATTCGGAAATCCATAGACTGAAACCAAAACGCGCAACATGAACTTCACGGTTTTTCCATCTATGAACGGCGCGGTGGTTCGTTGCCTGGTCGGAATTTCGATATTCCTCCCACCCGATCAATGCCCAAAGTTACCAAACGTGGGGAAAACATGCTTACAGAAAATTATAAACATGTCCCGGTGGGATACGAACCTACGACCCATCGGTGCGCACGGCAGGTATTCTACCGAATGCGCCAACGAGTCCGTCAAATTACTTAATCATAAATATATTCATATTAATCATATCGCATTTTAAGTATAGGTAAGTTTTATCTTTTTGTCCGTTTGACTCGTGTGTACGAGCATTCTGTTTACTTAGGACGGGTCATAATTATGATATTGTTGGTTATTTCTGGTTACACGGTGGCTCAGGGCTCGGATTATTAAACGATCTATTTAACGCGGGTATTTAATATATATCCTGTTCGATAATTTTATATTTTTCTATAATAAAAAATTATAAACTTGTGGAGTGACTCTGGAGTATAAAATAGGCTTATTTACATATAAATAATCAAAGAGAAAAAGAAATAATGTAACTGACGAGTGTGTATGAAAACATTGATGAAAGTGGAAGAAGCGAAAGTGGTATGTAAGGATCGGAGCATATGGAATTCCGTGATCTCTGCCTACCCCAATGGGAAAGAGGCGTGTGTATATGTATGATTACATAAATATAAAAATATTTATTTCTATCGATATTAGTCTGAGATGTTGAATAGGCTGAAGATCTGAAGATATCTACTGTGTAGCGTAGTGTAGTGTCAAAAAGAATAATCATTTATTTTCGATAGTTTACGTAGGCACTAGGCACAGACGAAAAGGTTTACCTAACAAAGCTTTCCGTCATAACTTCTCCGCAACAGCGATTTTTAACAAATTATTCATTCATTTTAATATCCTTAAAACGCGATTTATTATTTATGCCGACGTTTCGGATGATTTTTCAGCAATCGTAATGAAAAATCTAAAGCTCTAATTTAAACATTACTAAAAAACAACAGAACATCGTTAGTCAATATTGTCATAATATAGAAAATTACAGTAAATATCAACTCCGTAGGAAAAGATGGCGTTAATATGGCAACTTTGTGATATTTCAAATCTACTGTCATATTTCAGTCTACCGCGACCACGGTTGCTGAAAAGCATCCGAAACGTCCGCGTTGGCATAAATAATAAATCGCGTTTTAATCCGTTATAAAGTATTTTAATGTGTCATACTCGCTTTAGTAAAAGACAATATTATCCGGTAAATCTGTCGAACCAGGGCTGCAGCCCAAAAGTGCTCCAATTTTTTTAATGCTTTTTATCACTAGCAGATGGTAGCCCATGGAATATTATGGTAATTTTATTTTACTTAAACAATTTTATGAAGCCAAGTAAAATAAGTAGGATTCGGTTCTGGCACTCGTCGGCCACTGCCGCGGTGAGACTCGTGCGCGGTGGTCACCATACCAACATAACCTAACCTAGAACTTCAAAACCCTGTAGTGTGCCCCCTCCGCCCTCGTCCCCGGCCATCAATATTTTTTTCGATGACATGGACTCTGATAGTGAATGAGTGTGTGTGTGTGTCATGTAATTCACTCATCACATCTACTGTGATATCTACATTTTTCGTTATGGTGAGTTTTTTTGTCTATGGGGTTTTATGGCGTCCCCCACCATAATATACCATGGGCTACCATCTATCTACCATCTATTAGTGATAAAAAGCATTAAAAAAAATTGGAACACTTTTGGGCTGCAGCCCTGGTTCGACAGATTTACCTATTATCCTTAAGTATAATAATATTCCCATCAGACTCCCCGCTGAAGGAGACTGCTTAACGTCTTAAAACGACCCCAGGTTGGTCAGGCCAGATTACGAGCCAGATGAAACTATTTAGAAGAACCAGAAAAAACAAGTTCAAGCCACTTAGAAATTTCCGAAATCTGAAATCACATGCATCACTTAATTATGTATGGTGACTTTAAACTGCAAGTAATGTTGCTATCATTTATCAACTAATAAAATGTCACTGCGTCATTGAGAATTGTCTATACGTGAACGATAGAGCACGTTCACTGCTTATAGCGGATTTAGTTTTATGAATACGAACCTTATTTAATTTGTATAAATGATAATAATAATAATAGCCTTTTACTTTGAAGGTTTGTGGTTTTCCTGTCTGCTGGTGACCACGGTTGCTGAAAAGCATCCGAAACGTCGGGATAAATAATTTAAACAATATATATAATAAATCGCGTTTTAATCCGGTATACAGTGTTTTAATTAAATAAGTTGCGTTTATTTATTAAGTAAAATCTAAATAATATCTAAGATCTCTTCGTTTACTTGTCAAGTGACAAATGCCTCCTCCAATCTTTTCCATTATTTCCCAGTAACGCACCCCGGCTTCACACGTGCAAAGTACATGTACCATACACAACAAGCCTATGTTACTCGCTGATAATGTAGCTTTCTATTGGTGAGAGATTTTTTAAATCGGTTTATTAGTATATTGAGTTTATTCATAACATACAAAAATACAAATATTTCCTCTTTATAATATTAACTATAGATAAATATTTTATAATATAATGTAGTAATTTTTATGACTATTCAATTCATGCTCGCTGATGCGCGCTCTACATTCCCGGAGTTACACAAAAGAGTTTTTATAGCGCAGCTGCGAATTAGGACCGAATGCCGTCTTTTGGTATAGGCTTCTGTGAGAAAAACAACGATAGAAACACATTGACATACAAAAAGTTGGGGCCAAAAAAGAGCGCACAAAAGCCTCGTTCCGATTCGATATGTCTGTAACAGGAGTAGTTCTACAGTTTAGTAACACTTTTTCAGTTTGTACCAAATTATTGAGGGGTAGGTAATTATTTGACCCCATTTTTTGTTAGACTAGTTGTATGTGGAACATGGTGTAATGGTTGCAGCTCCTTACAAACATTTTGTAAAACAAAAACTTGGCGATTAAAGAGTGGCGGCGAGTTTCTTGCCAGTTCTTCTCGTCCGCTCTACGCCCTTGATTTGAGAACTGGCAGTAAATGTAAAATTAGAAGGATTTTTTTACTATTTTTTATTGGCGTTCATAAGTGTACATTGTGTTACCTAAATTAATAAATGATTTTTGAATTTGAATATATTATACTTATTTTAGAACAACCAATTGGAACTTAAAATGTTGAAAATTTTATTATATATGATGTGGTGTACTTTATTTATATAAATAAAAACAAAAAGTCCATCGTCGCAAATCAAAAATGTTCCCATGCCAATAATAATCGATTAATGATTTTAAATTACGTAATAATCAATACTAAATAGAATTTTTAAAATGTAAAATAAGAAGCATTTTTTAATATTGACTAAGTCTACATCGTGTTACGTAAATAAATAAATGATGATTTGATTTCATTACAGTATTGTCACTTAAAGTAAAAATTGTTTGTTTATATATTTTAGTATATAGCCAGTAACCTTCGCTGGCGTATGTAGAACTTACGAAGGTTTCATCATATTCAGATAAATAGTTTAGAAGTACATGGAGGACAAACATATCTACATTGATTTTGAATTATACATATAGAATATACGAGTAGATATCGGCAAGCGTGAAATCTAAGGGAGTGAAATGCGCAGTCGACCTATTTTTTACTTCTTGTATTCGGAAAACCATAGATTGACTCGAAATGCGCAATGTGCACTTCAGCAGTATTATTTCTATCCAATAATTATGTTCATAGTTAAGATTATATGCATTATACACCCTGAATTGTACCCGATGGGAATCAAATCCGGATATTTCTGCAAAAAGCCGCCAATCCTAGGTTATTAAACTTTTAAATCCACAATGCATCGTGTGTTATAGATTTTCCTGGACTTAGTTCGCCATGGTAGAGGTAATTAAATGAGAAACATTAACAGTGGTAGTGTTGTGCGTAATTTTTATCGATATCGATAAATTACATAATATTTAAGAGCTCATATGAGTTAAGATTATGAAACTGATGTGAGTGGTAGAGTCGGGAGTGGTCGACCTAGGCGATACCTTACCGTACCTCGATCAAATCGGAGACGTTCTTCCAAAGGGCTAGGTTAAAAGTACTCGTAACCGACGAGTGTGTATGAAGGCATTGATGAAAGTGGAAGAAGCGAAAGTGAAATGTAAGGATCGGAGCATATGGAATTCCGTGATCTCTGCCTACCGCAATGGGAAAGAGGCGTGATGTATATGTATGTATGTACATTGTACATATGAGTTAAACATTAACGTGCTGTAACAGCAAAGGAAGTTTTTCGATTACTTCCATCGTGTTTAGTCCACAATCTATTGTAGATATCTTTCGTTATTTTTATTATTATATTTATTTTGTTTTGTCAATTAAACTCAAAAAAAAATCACACAGTTAATCATTCATAGCCTTTCTCTGTCCCTATATTAATTCTCATCCATACTGAAAGCATTTTTATTAATTTTTATTGATTAATTAATTTCTCAAAAACAGTTTCAAGTCAGTCTTCAAAAGACTGCTAAAACACATCATAAGTTGTCAATACCATCCCTTCAAATTAAACCCATGCTTATTCTCTCTATGTATTTTATATAAACACGTTGCTTAAATGTTTACATCTATCATACATTTAAATAAAATACTGTATACCGGATTAAAACGCGATTTATTATTTATATTGTTTAAATTATTTATCCCGACGTTTCGGATGCTTTACAGCAACCGTGGTCGCGGGGAGACAGAAAGATGACAGTTATAATAATAAAAGACAATATTATCTATCATACATATAATACTGTTTATTGTATTATCATATCAAGGGTGTAATTAATAAGTAGTAATAATTCAATTTTAAAACTATAGGGACAAAAGTACCCAAGATATATAAATAATATCGCTGTAATTAATATTTTTTTGTATATCTTTTTTTATTCACTAATCTTTAAAATTGAATAACTTACTTTTCTTGAACTTGAAATTTCATACTTTATGGGTATTAGCAATGTGCTCTCGATATATTATGATTGTGCGTTGTGATATATTATGGCTTAGACCAGTGGTCGGCAAAGTGCGGCTCCAGAGCCGCATGTGGCTCTTTAGCTACTCAAGAGCGGATCTGGCACAAATATCCACGGAAGGTGCAATAATATTTTTATTAAATTAAAAAAACTTAAAGTATGAAATTTTGTAATAAAAGTTTACTAAACGAGCAGATTTGGCTCCCAATTTTTTTTTATTGTTGTAATGTTCATATTTGGCTCTTTGGCTAATAAGTTTGCCGACCACTGGCTTAGAAAATAAACCATAGTATTTTATTTCCCTTTAAAATAGTATTAAAAATATCGATATCGATAATGAGCATTTTATCGATATCTCACAGCACTTCACTAGCTCCGTAACTAACACAGCTTAGAGCAAGTTCATTGTGTTCGGGACATAAAAGTGAGTCGGTTTGGTTCCCTGCGGTGTCGTTTTACCTAATTATTACTTTATTTAGTTTTTATTTTACTATAGACCTACGTTGCGTGTATTTTAAACAGTTGTAAATTCGGAGGGGAATTGGTTGATTTTTATAGGAATTAGCCTAGGAAACGCAGTGAACTAGCTGGGCGTTGATCCCTGACTGTACCCGTTTTTACCTTGACCCCCCTTTGATCTCGGCTAATAGTAGAACCCCTGTTGGGCTTGCAGGAAAAGGGAAAGGAAAGTAATATGATATGGACTTACGATGGATGATGAGGTGCTGCGGATGCCCTCGACAGCGCTGCCGGAACACTTATCTTCTTCAATTGCACTGGAGAACTCACTTATTAAATCCAAGCACACAACACACACTGCCTTGATTGTTTTATTAAATTTTTATTAGTTTTAAAAGACGGCTGATGCGTCGGTTGCGCACACGTTGTACGAAGTGTTGTTTTAACTTCCGCCGCATAGAGGGCGTGGACGTAGGAAAAGGTAGATTTGGAGGAAAGAAGTTAAAATTCACGGGCTCGTTGGCTCGTTCGTTAGAACACCTGCCGTGCGCATCGATGGGTCGTGGGTTCGAATCCCACCGGAACCGCATGTTTATAATTTTCTGTAAGCATGTTTTCCCCACGTCTGGGCTGGCATCGAGCATTGATCGGGTGGGAAGAATATTGAAATTCCGACCGGGTAACGAACTACCGTGCATAGATGGAAAAACCGTGAAGTGCATATTGCGCGTTTCGGTTTCAGTCTATCGATTTCCAAATGCTCGAAGTAAAAAGTAGGTCAACAGCTCATCATTGACTGATGTTCTGTGTCTGGGGTATCCTACCATCAAGTGAACCTCATGCTCGTCTAACATAAAAAAACGTTATTAAACAATAATAGAGTATGAAATTTTAGGTTCTAAATTATTCAATTTTATAAGTTTAGGGAAAAAACCTAACCTTTACAATTGAATAAATTGGGATAAACAAATAATATAACACTACCACATCACAATATTGTTAATTACGGCTGTGTAGTATGTATATTGTATATATTAGGTAATTTGACCCTAATTTTTTTAATTGATTTTTTCTTACAACATAAAATTTCATACTTATTGTATACCTATATCCTCGGTTTACTTATTTTAGATTAATTTATTAATTAATTTGTACAAATATAGTTATTTTCTAGATATTATATTTTCTTATTTTTAATTGCTTAAATACGGTCCTTCCCCCTTTTTCTAAGGCTGCCTATGGGTTGTGTACTAATATATAAAGCGGAAAGATTTATTTGTTACGATTTAGCTCAAAAACTACTGGACAGATTTTAAAAATTCTTTCGCCAATAGAAAGCTACATTATCAGCGAGTATACTACACCTACATTGCACCCGTGTGAAGCCGGGGCGGATCGCTAGTATTTATTTATTACTAGGACTTCCGGCGAGCATTCCACTGGGCCATAGCGGTTTACATTTAACAATTATTGTTAAAGTTAGTCATTCATATTCTACGATATACAATCTTTTCATAGTCCATAGACACGTAGTCGCAAAAAGTATTGCCATTTCCTGTCAGTACAATGATAAGGGTTGCCATTCATATTAATAAAGTTGTGTTCACATAGAATGCTAGACTCTTTTTTTAAGTTAGCGAACAGACGATGGAAAAACCGTGAAGTGCATATTGCGCGTTTCGGTTTCAGTCTATGGATTTCCGAATGCTTGAAGTAAAAATTAGGTTGACAGCGCATCATTGACTGATGTTCTGTGGCTGAGGTATCACCTACCATCAAGTGAACCTCGTGCTCGTCTGTCGATATCTGACATAAAAAAAGACTGCTTTTTTTCGTCAAATATCGCTAGACGAGTAAGATCGTAAATGTTATCACATATGTGCCGCCGACTTATTTTTATTACTTTAAGTAATCGGAAATAAGTAGACCGATGTGCACTTTCCGGCTTTTCCATCTGTGAAGGACATATAAAGTACTAGCGGACCCGACATACGTCCTGTCAGAATGTTGGCTTCGAAAGTAAAAAAAAATATTTCTAGATTTGATTATGCATCCCCACTTCTAAACAAAAAAATGTAGGTTAAAGAATTTTTAAAATCAGTTCAGTAGATCCAGAGATTATACCCTACAACCTTTTTTTTATACCTTGGGTTACATTATTCAAGTTTTAGTAGGGTATCCCAAATTATTTCTAAAATGAAGATGTTGCTTAAAATAATTTTTAAAATCGCTCGAGTAGGTTTTGATTTTAATCATAACAAACAAACAAATCTTTCCTCTTTATAATATTAGTTTTAATGCAAAAAAAGTATAGCTTCATTAGTGCAGCACGCCCTTATACCATGACTGTGATTTATAAGTATTTCAAAAGGTTCCGCCCCAGTCAGTAGTGACAATACTTTAATTTATCGATTTATCAAATAGGAAGGACACACATTTGTGTCTGTAAAAATGGGTGATTTATTAGTTCTGAGGATACAATACTGTTTTTTTTAAAGCGATATAAATTCCGGTGCCTATATTGAGTTGGGAGACACATTTCTGTGTCCGTCACAGGCAATTAGGTGTTAATAGGGTGCCATATGGTACGTTTTAATGGATATTACTATATTAATAACTACCAATGCGCCCCGGCTTCACACGGGTGCTATGTAGATGTGCTATACACAAAAAATACCCTATGTTACTCGCTGATAATGAAGCTTTGACGGGCTCGTTCGCGCGTTCGAACGAACACCTGTGGTGCACCGATGGGTTGTGGGTTCGATTCCCACCGGGACATGACATAATTTTCCGTAAGCATGTCCCACTGTCTGATCGAAATTCTGACCGGGTAACGAACTACCGTTCATAATATATGGAAAAACCGTGCACGTTACAGTTTTAGTATATGGATATCCGAATGCTCGAAGTAAAAGTAGGTCGACAGCGCATCATTGACTGATGTTCTGTGGCTGAGGTATCACCTACCATCAAGTGAACCTCGTCTGTCAATATCCAAAATAAAAAGCAGTGGTTTCAATGTTGCCACAGAAGAATTCCGGGAAGTATTTACGGTAGCGCGAGTAGCAGTAGTCTGTGAGGAACCTTGTGAAAGTGCGCGAAATGTCAGCGACGAGCGAACTTGAGATATTGCACTGAGCGAGCCAGGACTACATAATAATTAGCCGAAGTAGGCACAGGAGTAGAGCGGACAACGGCGAATTCAGTAGTTTTATTTTTTTGAAGTGAAACTTCTTTATCGACGTATGGGAGAAATTTTGTAAGTATCGTCACGTTTTTCGGTTACGCGCCATGTTGCTTTTTTTATCAAAGTTTAGTATAGTGACGTAAAGAATAATAACAACAATATATTAGATTTGAAGTTTGGTTTGAAATAAGAATAACAAAATATTAATTTGAAAGTGATAAAATCTTTTTTCTTAAGGCTTAAGCCTTATCTACCCCATTTTCGTGAAGTTGCAAATAGTACAAAAATGATATGTCGTAAAGAAGTTTCACTTCTTACCTGTGTACTCTGGTACACACACACAATTCTTTTTTTTATATAAAACTACTGTAATCTAGCCAACAGAGGCTAATAAACAGTTCTGTTTTAACTTAATCTTCTAGGTTTATTTTCTTAATTTAAAGTTCACCCACTGGTGTCCTTAAAAACATTATCTTGTTACACTAACACTAATAATTGTCACTGTGTTCACTTGCACTTTACACTTTGTTCTCACTTTGCATAATAATGTGTATGCTAGGTTACACTGAACTAACGTAATTATTGACGTTCATAAGTGTACATTGTGTTACCTAAATGAATAAATGATTCTTGAATTTGATTTTTTTTTTGAAATCTAAAAAAAATATTAGTTGCTGGAGTTGGTATGAAAGGGGTTTTCGCAAAAGGAGATATCGAGGATTGAGTGCTAAAACCTAATTAATTAAATTGTAAGTTAAATTCAGTTTTAAATGTTTATGTACAAGTAATTTGTGATGTGATATTTTTTGTATCTTAGACATTTTTATTCCAAAAAAATTAAATTTGAATTTAGCTTATACAAAATCAAATTGACAGACAGATATACAGATAAGTATACAGTTTGTGTATACGGATTGCTTTTTAATCGTCCTCGGTAAATATTTTCATTGTATAGTTGCCGAGATGTAACTTGGCAAGAGTCGTTAGATGCGCAGAAGTCATTTTTTAGGTCTCTTTGGTTATGTAGCGGGACGCGGGGAAGAAGCTAGCATCGTTCCGAGCGGCGATTGGTTGCTCAGTCGACACTTGTATCTCGCAGTGTGTCGACGTTCCGTTCGCTCCCCAGTACACTTCCGTGCATTAGAATTCGACCCTTTTGTTTTTTGCGTTTTTGTTTTCATTTTCTATATAGTAATTTTTTTAAAACTTAACTGTATACATTTTATTTATAACAAATAATATTATATTAATCTCCTTTCTTTAACTTTCTTCCAAACAGACATATTTAAAAATAAATTTTGGAAATAATTAAATAAATAAAATACTGTATACCGGATTAAAACGCGATTTATTGTTTAAATTATTTCAGTCTCCCGCGACCACGGTTGCTGAAAAGCATCCGAAACGTCGGGATAAATAATTTAAACAATAAATCGCGTTTTAATCCGGTATACAGTATTTTATTTAAATGTGTGATACTCGCGTTAATAAAAGACAATATTAATAATTAAATAAATAAAACCAACTAATTATTCTATAATATAGATAAAAATGTATATATCTGATTATAATAAATAAAAATAATAAAATACTATATAATTATTCAAGAAGCCTTAAAGGTGACCATTTTTTGGCACGAAGTGTACATGCGCGAACTTACCCCCACTACGCCAAAACCTTGCCAAGTTACATCTCGGCAACTATACAGAAATATTATTTTTTATTTTTTTATTATTCACAAATACAATACTTAGGGTAGACAGAGATCACTGAATTCCACATTTTATTATGTATCCAAACTAATATTATAAAGAGTAAAAGATTTGTTTGTTTGTCACGATTTAACTCAAAAACTATTCTGCCGATTTTAAAGATTATTTTACCAATGAAAACCTAAATTATCAGCGAGTAGCATAAGCTGTTTCTTGGTACAGTACATCAACATTGTACCCGTGTGAACCCGAACGTGTTGCTAGTATATAATAAAAATATTTAAAAAATACACGTCCACTTAACTCTTGCCCAAACACACCGCCATTTTGTTTTCCCGAATTTTTAATTATGCACTTTTTATCCAGAACTGCCATCGACGGTCTGGTTTTTAGCGTTCTAAGAATTAAATTAACTAAATTTAATTTGAGACGTTTAAGTTGTTTTGATTTATTAAAAAATATTTCTGCGTCGGCTCTTTGATGTTACATTGTCAGGTATCAATGTCGGAATGTAAGGGACAATGCTGGTATTCTGTTCCAAGGGTGTGTGAGATAGTTTTGTGCTTTATAGGACAGCGAAACACGCAAATTCTAATTTGGGGGCACGGCAGTGCTCCCGCCAAGTCGATCAACAAGGGGCATAGCCGTACTATCCTTTTCGCGAAGTAGTTCAGCATGACAACCACGACAAAATTGTGTCGACCGTTTTCTCGTGTTTTAATCGATTATCTTTTTATGTCTTCTCTAACAAGACACACTTAAAACTCGACGTCTAAGGTCAAAAGTAGATATATTTATCAAAATATCTTGTCTATCAAAATTGTCGATGTCGAAATATAGTATACCTACCTACCGAGATATCTTATATGTATCTTATTTTGTATTCATTCGTCCGCGAGATATTTCTTAATGGCCATTTTCCCTATAACTTTGTCGTGGATAATACTGGAAGCCTGAATCGCACTATACAA
Organism: Anthocharis cardamines; assembly: GCA_905404175.1. Taxonomy (NCBI): domain Eukaryota; kingdom Metazoa; phylum Arthropoda; class Insecta; order Lepidoptera; family Pieridae; genus Anthocharis; species Anthocharis cardamines. The sequence goes on along the minus strand of FR989950.1, from coordinate 12,865,210 downwards.
TCTAATTTAATATAATATTTATTACTTTTTTTATTTATTTATTCTAGATTTTTTACATAGAACAACATTAAACATTAAATAAGTAATACCTATATACTTATGAGATACATTGTGTTTCTTTGAGTGATTGACTCAGCCATCGCTTGAAGGCTGAGTCAATCTATTTATTTTAAACATGAAAGATTTTTAATATTGATATTGATATGGTCACTATAAGATGTCGTTATGTTAGCTAATTACGTAATAACTTAAGACAGAAGGATCCTTCAGTAGAGACTGAATAAATTGACCGACTTGGTATTATATGGATCTCACCACTTTTTACGATAGAAGAACTGAGTTGCGAGACTTGGTTTATATATTTCATGGAATATATTTGAATGAAACATTGAGTAGGTTAAGATATTAGATATCGACAGACAAGCATGAGGTTTTTGATACCTCAGCCACAGAACATCAGTCAATGATGTGCTGTCGAAACACTTTTTAGTTCGAGCATTCTGAAATTCATAGCCTGAGACCGAAACGAACTTCACGGCTTTTCCATCAATGAATTGTGGTTCATTAACCGGTCGGAATTTCGATATTCCTTCCACCCAATGCCCCAAGTTACCAGACGTGGGAAAGACATGCTTACAGTAAATTATAAACATGTCGTCCCGGTGGGTTTCGAACCCACGACCCATCGGAGCGCACGGCAGGTGTTATACCGAACGCGCCAACGAGCCCGTCAAATAATCTTATTGATACTCGTGTATTCAGCATTTAAACAACATACCTATTGATATTATATTAATGACAATTACAACTATATTATACATTAAATTGAGAGAAATTCAGCTATACTATAACTTAGACCGCCTCCGTGGCTCAGTGGTAATCGCGATACGTTTAGCACTGGAGGTCCTGGATTCGAATCCCGGGAAAACAAGAAATAAAAAAAATCGGTCGGACAGGGCACATAAGGCTGATCGCCTACTTGCCTGTAAAGAAAAATGATCAGTGAAATAGACACAGAAATGTGTCTGCCCCATTCCCCACTAGGGGACTCGGGAATTCTAAGAAGTACCAGGACATTAGAAATATGTGATAGGTATTCTATCAATCTGTACTGGTTAATAATTACTAGAGAATACAATATCATTCTTGGTAAGCGATTATCAGCGAAACAGACACAGAAATGTGTCTGTTCCATGCCCCGCTAGGGGACTGGGGAATTCACTAAAAATACTATTACTATTCTTGTATCAAATTGTAAGGACACTATTTCGACACAGCGGGTGTGTAAAATGCATTGCCCCTCAGTAAAATGGGGCCTCAAAAATCCTCGGGGCCTCTGGCTGCAGCCCAAAAAGCCCTTAGCCCATGCTCATTCAAATACTTGCCCTCTTTATCCATTTGAACCCGAATATAGTCCAAAGTCGATGATCGCTCGGCTATGGTCGTAAAGAACATTAATTGAGAGACCTTTGTCGAAGGATATGTTGATAAAAAGTGAACCAATTGTTGATGAGAATACTAATTAAGGGTGTATCGGGACTATTAATAACCAACAATTGTTTTTTAAACCGTAAACGCTTGTAAGTGAATGTCTGTTTCAATGTTTTATAAGTTTGACCCGTGCCAACTTCGCTGGACAAACTAAAAATTTGAGGTTGTGTATTTTTGGATGCCAAATAAAAAAAAAATAGTAAATGAATATTCCGGGACACCCTGATCACTTAGCATTATGAAATATACTTTACGACCTACCAAACATACTTAAAAAAAACATTAAAATCGGTCGAGCCGTTTCGAAGAAGTGCGACCAATATATAATAATATATTTCTATGATATATAGTTTGTTATATAAAGTTAGGCGCTCCAATGTGTCAAATAAAATTACTATATAAAAATGTATTGAACTGAGGATCGAGAAAAAATAAATTAAAAAAACCTAAAAATAACTTGCGAGAAAGTAGGTGTTCTGTCAGATATGTGTGTTATGGTATGATTTTTATTAAAAGTAGATTAAATAAAAATGCCAGTATACAGTTCACACTATTTTATTTTACAATAATTTCACTATTACGCAATGTGGACTTACAAATTCACGAAACAAAGTTGCGGGAACTATATAATATTTAATTTTTCAAACAACGCCATCTATATCATTATTACCTGATGTAATTGAAATATACCCTGTCGCATATTTATAAAAAAAATCATAGTTCTTAAGACTACAATATAGTGTTTCTTGAAAATATCGTAATACAGTTAAATTGCGTTAGATGGCGCAAATCAGGTTTGTATTTTATTTAACATAGTTAAGTCAAGTTTCGCTAGATGGCGCAAAAAGCAGTGTTAACATTTTGGTTCACATGGTTACGTCAAGTTCCGCTAGATGGCCCAAAATTCAATTCATTTAACCTAAATTAGACGGCCTCGAATTACAAAATATCTTATGTATATACAGTCGAAACCAGATATAACGGCATCGTTTACAACGACGGTCGGTTATCACAATTAAATGGCAAAGTCCCGGCCGAATTCCTATTGAAACACGTAAATAAATCGCCTAAACAACATTGGATGAAACAACTAGCGCTTAAAACGACGGAATTTTATCGAAACTGTTCGGCTATAATGACCAACCGTCGCTTAAACGTTTGACCTTGCGTATTCAGTGCGTCATATGACAGCTCAGAGTAACACCGCGTTGTTGATTTTTAAGTTAAAGTTTTAATTTTTGTTTTGATCGTGTGTTTTAACGTCACTATGTCCCAAAAAAGGAGGAGAGCGCTGAATATCGAAGAAAAATCACACATTATATTTCGATTAGAAAATGGCGAGTCTAATGGCGAAATCGCAAAGGAATGTGGAATATCACACTCTACTATATCAATGATTTGGAAGAATAAGGATAAAATAAAAGCTCTTTTTGAACAAAATTGTTTGAACATCAAACGATCGAGGGCATCTGAGCATACAGTTATTGACGAAGCTTTATTAAAATGGTGTAAACATCAGAGGGAAAACAATGTCCCGATAAGTGGTCCGATCCTACAACAAAAAGCCAACGATTTCGCTCTTCTTATGGGGATAGAAAATTTCGATTGCTCGTCATCTTGGATACACCGTTTCCGCGTGCGTCATAATTTTGTGGCTGGAAAAAAATGTGGTGAGGCTGAAAGTGTGATGGAAGAGTGGCTCTCTCATGAGTGGCCTGCGTTGTGCGAAGGGTACAAGCCAGAGGAAATATTTAATGCGGATGAAACCGCACTATATTTTTATTTGACCCCTGAAAAGACATTTAAATTCAAAGAGGAGCAATGCAAAAGTGGGAAGTTGTCTAAAACAAGAATGACAGTGTTGGTTACTGCGAACATGACTGGATCGTGTAAACAAAAACTTTTAGTGATCGGAAACTCTAAAATACCGCATTGCTTTAAGAACAGTCATTCATTACCTGTAATATACGAACACAACACTAGACCCATGATGACATCACAGATTTTTGAACAATGGCTTCGGATCTGGGATACACAATTGGAATCGGAAGGTAACAAAATTCTTCTTTTAGTAGATAGCTGTTCTGCTCACCCTGTTGTCCTCAATCTAAAATGTATAAAACTTGTCCATTTACCAACCAATGTCACCTGTGTATCTCAACCCATGGTCCAAGGAGTGATAAAGGATTTCAAAACAGAGTTTAGAAAACTTCAAGCACTGCAATTGGTTCAAAATATGGAAATTGGTGAAAATATAAAAAGTTTTAGTATTCTGGATGTAATTACAATGATATCAGAAGCTTGGGGAAAGGTAACACAGAGCACTATAGCCAACTGCTTTCGACAAACAGGTTTCAAAGATCTTTCTACATCACCAGAAGAAGATGATGATATTCCCCTTGCAAGCCGAATTCATTCTCCAACAGATGAAGATGAGATATATCTTGGTCAATTGGATGCTTCCCTAGCCAGAGAACCAAAAATTGAAATAGATGAGTTCAAAGGAATAGATGACAATGTTGCCATGTGTGCCCCAGTTACTAAAGAAGAGATTCTAGTGGAAATCGAAAGCAATAATCACAGCACTGACGAAGAGAGTGAAGACCAAGAAAAACAGGTTCCACCAACAATATGTGAGGTTATTAACGCTATTAAAACTCTACAAAAATTTGTTGCTTTTAACGAAGAGTTTAATTCTGATGCTAACCAAATTTTGAAGAAAATGAAATGTAAATTGCAGAATCAAATTAAGAAAAAACAGACCAAAATGACTGATTACTTTAAAAAATAATTAACAAGTTATTTTTAAAATATTTGTATACAGCGAATACCTATGTATTACGTATATTTACAATAAATACATACATAATTTGAACATGTTGTATATTATTTAAAACAACTACCAATTATATCGTCCGTAATTATATTATGATCTGTAATTCAATGTCGTTATATCCGATTACGACTGAATTTAATCGTTTTTTTTATATTTTTTTATCTCTCATGCTGATTCAATCTACGGAGACTGGTAACATCCATTCCATATATTGCAAATGAAGCCGGCTCCTCGAAATGAACCTAAAAAGCAGTAAAATCATTGTACATTTTTTTTTAATCTTAAGAATTTTTTTTTGAACTAACAGTAAGATAAAAAAAATATTGTTGAATATGATGATCAGTGAAACAGATACAGAAATATGTCCACACCCCACTAGAAGACTCGGGAATTCTAAGAAGTACCAGGACATCAGAAATATGGAACAAGTATTTTATCAATATATACTGGTTAATAATAATAACTAAAGAATGTGAAATGGACACAGAAGTGTATCTGTCCCATGCTCCACTAGGGCAATTATTTAAAAAAAAAAATTGTATAATGTTAAAATGTATGGACCGAATATGGTCTGAAATAATTAATATTTAGATATACACTTTTGTCCTTGGACGTACAGCTTCAGCCGGTCTAGCATGATCGCCATGATATATCTCGCGGACAAGAGAAGACAAATTAAGATGTAAGATATATCGATATATTATAATATCTCGACATCGACAAATTTGATAGAATAAATATCTCGATCGAAAAATATATCTATTTTTGATATTAAAAGTCGAGTTTTACGTGTAATTGTTACGTTAGACCCGGAAGAAATAAATATAGAAAATCGATTAAAACACGAAAAATCGGTCGACAAAATTTTGTCGCGGTTCTCATGCTAGGCCAGCTGAACATGTAGTTTTTTATAAATATTAAAAATTAATAAAATACAGCTGTAATTACCTCTTTATCCTCTTTAGAGTCATGTCTTGATTCTCTCGATTTATCCGCAACCACCTTTACCTAGACAAACAAAATCATATCTAAAAAAATCTGTACGTGTGTATGTCACTGAACTCCTCTTAAACAACTGCTTCGATTTTGATGAAATTTGTCTTCGATTACTTACACAATTGGACCCGGTAGATAATATTTCGTATACATATGTATGGCGGTAATATCAACTCTATATCATTCCATAAAATTAAAGCAGTTACACAAAACTAAAGTATAACTCATCTACCATAATTCTACTAAATAATTATATAAGTAACTATTACATTGTTAACGCGAGTATCATACACTTAAATAAAATACTTTATACCGGAAGCACCGAAACGTCCGGATAAATAATAAATCGCGTTTTAATCCCGTATAAAGTATTTTATTTCAAAACAAACATTTTGTACTCAAGAATAGATTATTTTCTTGAGTCCCTTCTAAGTATTCAACACTATTAACCAACTAAAAATGAAAGTCTCACATCTTTGGAAGAGTCGTCGTCTGACTTAACTCCAGAAACTGGTGGTATATTCGGACCCAACTTCTCACACAGAGTCTTAACCTAAGAATAAAATAATTTGTTTTAACAGCTAATAATTAATTCTAATAGAAAAATATTTCCTACTAAACTATCATAAAAGATGATACTGATGATGAATACTATACAATTATACTAAACTATCTACCTATACAGTTAACAACATTTATGACGACATCGCTTAGAAAAACATTGCTTATTACGACATACCTCATAAAGACACCTATACCTCACAACATTTAACTAATATCTTAGGAGAATAATGTAGATTTCATTAATAACGACCTCGGCTGTAACGACTTTATGGGTAAAGCTGCGTCAAACTTACGTCCCTTGAATGTAAAGCATACTTTCGTAAGAAATTCATGCGACTTCGGATATATCGTCAATTTCGGGTTAGCGACTTGTTTTTATGAACCATTTATGACAGATTCCTAGAAATCCTTTGCAGTTATTGTGACTGAGTCGGCAAAGTCACAAAGACTCATTCATAAAGCTATTAAGCTTTCTTATCCTTTGTTTACATTCACAGATGGTCAAACAAATGATTTGTTTGACCATCTGTGAATGTTAAAGTACATTTATTTATTTATAACGTAGACGTCTAATCCTGAATCGCGCTCAGTATATATACAACATCTCGACATCAACCACTGGGGCTTTAGGGCCGGCCAGTCAGCGGTTCGACTGGTCGAGGATCCTGTATGTTTGCCATTGAAAGGTTTAAAATAAATACCAAAATTTACATTTTTATCATTTTGTGGGTCGACACTGTATTGCTTAAAGCTTTGGTCTGGTGATCATGACGCACAACGCTGCGGTATGCGGTATGCGTTGCCGGACACTCAATCATATGAAAAACGTCGAGAATGTTCTCTTGATCCGTCGCAGTATGCGTCAGCGGCGAGGGGCAAGCGCGGTGAAGTGGGGAGGTGTACTGCCGCACAGCGCGGCGTCATTCTCGGTTCAACGCTGCGGTGTGCGGTGTGCGACACTGAGTCAATATGGAAATTGTTCATGTTCACGTCTACCTTGGTAGTTGCGGCAAAATCAACTGACCACCTCTCCGCAGGGACGCTAAATGCTGCGTCGTGACGCTGCGTTGCGGCGCATACCGCAGCGTTGTGCGTCATGATCACCAGACCAAAGCTTAACAGCGTCCATATTATACATACGACTGTTAAAAGGTAATAGTTAATTTTACATTTTATTTATTTTATGGCATCTAACTTGTTAATATGTGTTAAAAATACCTCTCCTTAATATATAATAGATATGGACGGTTAAAAGGTAATAATAACCGATAATGTTCAGGAGAGCAGTTTAAAGTTCACTAAGTGTAAATGGGCATAAGTGACAAAAAATGTCGTCGTAGTCATGGGAGTGAGTGCATACGAAAGAGCTGAACATTTTAAGTAGGATGGCATTCATAAGAGAATGTAAGTGCGTGCTCCTATTTTACCATGCCTATTGCTGATAGAGGACAAATATTTGTTATTTATTTTATTTTTTCGTTTATATTTGTTTTATTATTATAATTAATTACTTTATTTTATTTTTATTGTGGAACATGGTGTAATGGTTGCAGCGCCTTACAAACATTTTGTAAAACAAAAAACTTATGGCGATTAAAAAGAGCGACGGAGAGTTTATTGCCAGTTCTTTTCGCCCGCTCTACGTCCTTGATTTGAAATTAGAAGCATTTAATATGTATTTTTTTACTGACGTTCATAAGTGTACATTATGTTACCTAAATGAATAAAGGATTCTGAAATTGAATTTAAGTCATTTTCGACCAAAATTTCGTGTTGTATATTACCTTTTAACCGTCGATATGTATATTGTATATTAATACGGTTAATTACGTTAGGATACTGCGAGAAGCACGCTCGAGCGCGGCCCGTACAAGGCGGCGCCACGGCGCGACCGTAGCGGTCTCTGTCGGCCGGGTCGAACATGTAATAACCTAAGCAAAAGTATCAGCTCTAGTATTATCAAAGAACATAGAAGAACAGGCCTTATAGGCAGTTTCTCTGGAGTAAGAGTATTTCTCCCTCCAGCCACCGCGGGCTGCTAGTGTCCGTGTGGACGACACTCTGACGCTGGAGTCATAGCGCGCACTCTCTCGCACCCAGCCGCTGTTAGAGCGTTATTGCCATTCGCTCGTGAGAGCGAGCGAGACAACGCGAGGGGAGGAGTCAGCGGACTGCTCAGATGTGTGTGTCACACCGATACATTGCCGCGCGCTCTACAGTCAAACTTGGTCACGCTTTTCTTGATTTTTTAAGCGAAGTTCATTTTCGTTTTCGAGCAATAGCAATAATACATTGCCGGGAAATTATAGCCCGTTTAGAAGCACCTTAAAACTTATTTTATACATGTAAATGTATTTTTCTAATTAACAAAATTTAGAATGATTCGCTGATGTGTTAAATTAAACTTACCTCGAGGTGTTCTGAATAAAGCCACGGCAAAGTCTCCGCGTCCGGCCACCAACACACCAGCGCGTTCTTCGCGGAAGAACTCCGATACCTTTAATTATTTATTTATTAATAAAAATGCGTGGCGGTGATCACTTTTTTATGCATAATAAGCAGACGTTTGACCGCGAACCCACCTGGTAAGTGGTGATACGATCTAATAAGTATATTCACCCTGGCCTTAAAGATACCCAAGTTATAGTGGTCTGGAAAGATAGAAGCCGGTAGGGTCATTCTTTCGCAGTTTTAATTGGTTATTAACAATACAGTGTGAACTCACATGATTGTCATTTTCAATTAGCTTTTATAAAGTTTCTTTTAAAAATAACTGAAATAATAGATTTTTTTGTAATTATTATTATTACAGTTATTGTAGGTTGTATTTCTTGGTAGCAATCAAAGTTATAAAATTAAGTGAATTATTATTAAATATTCTAATCATTTTACTGCTTCGCGCCCTCTAGTTTTATCAATATTTTTGCTATTAAAACGATTTGAATGATAATATTTATTTTGAAAAATGTACTCCAGCTCATAATGAAGTGATTGGTATCAAAATTTAAATTGATCGCACTGTGGGTGAACACTGTATTGAGAATTTAAGAATGATGATGCGAAGCGAACTGTTCGGATTCTATTATATTCTATTCGTGGAATATCCACAACAAATGTATGGAGTCCTGCCGATCGTCTGGATGTGTGTGAGAGTGGAATGGAGACGAAGGTATGAGGTTGTGTAGCTCCAATGAACTTTCTCCAAAGTGTAACCGATAGAATTATTTACCACCGTTAAAATAGGCTTACCATCAAACGACCCTGCATCAAATAGCCTGTATTCTAAATAGAAAATTTTTAATAATGTAACTTGCGTTCTTTTTTAAATGAATATACATAATGTAAAATTTAGAGGTACAAAAGTTATATTGATGTTACGACTAGGTTTGTATAATTTTGTTTCATATTTTTGTTGCTTGTGCCTGCGCGCCTCTCCACCGGAACCACTGAAAATCAGTGTTGGGCTTCGATCAACAATGTTGAGGCTTATGTTGAGCCCCAACGTATGCTGAGTGGTATTCCGTTTCATATGGCACCACTGTTTTTGGCTTCTTCTTTATTTTTATTTTATTTTATGTAATTGTTCTGTTTTTTTTAATTAGAAATAGTCACATATTGTATTAGAATTGTATTATCTAGTCTTAAGTGGTGTTGATACTGAAAAAAAATCCTATCTATCTAAAATTAGATATAACTCGCCAGCTATAAATCTGTCCAACAAATACCTGATCAATAAGATCGTCGTCAACGATGCCCTTCTGCCGCGCTCTATACACGACAACACGACACACGCAGTTGCCCGGTGTGTAGAACTTTCGTAGCACCTGATGTTCGTACACACCGTATCATTAATTCAATTAAAACCAACATACATCCCAATTACATTTATTAAAAAAATAACACAATAATTACATACAATAATAATAATAAAATAATAGAACATAACTTAGTACTGACACATTTTTTTATGTTAGATATCGATGATACCTCACAGAACATCAGTCAATGATGCGCTGTCGACCTAATTTTTACTTCGAGCATTCGGAAATCCATAGACTGAAACCGAAAAGCGCAACGCACTTCACGGTTTTTCCATCTATGACAATATTATGATTTTAGTATATAGGACCTAAATATTTGCGTACCAAATATTAGCGAATTGTTTCGGACTGTCAATAATAAAAGCTAAAAAAAATATTAAAACATCAACAGTGACTGATACCTGTTGGATGTGCAGTATCCTGGTGTTGGGCCGGAAGTGCAGGTAGCTGTCCTGGTAGAGCTGGTCTCCGCTCTCCAGGATCTGGTCCAGGGTTGAGGAGCACCAGCGGCACACGTCCTCCACACGGGACATCGCGACGGCCATCACGGAACACGCCAGCCCCTGATAGAAGACGAGAGGTGGCTCATAGTTATATGTATCTAATATATAATATCTATACTAATATTATAAAGAGGAAAGATTTGTTTCTTTTTTGTGACGATTTAACTCAAAAACTACTCGACCGATTTTAAAAATTATTTCACCAATAGAAAGCTACATTATCAGCAAGTAACATAGGCAGTGTATAGTACATCCACATTGCACTCGTACGAAATCGGGGCGTGTTACTAGTAATATATAAAAAGGTATTGGGTATCAAGAACAACAGACCTGGTTGCCTCTAGAAGCGTACGGGAACTTCCTGCAGCTCATGGAGTGCTGAGCTGATAGGAACTGCGTACCGTCGTGTAGGACAAGCCAACCGCTCGTGTTGCGTTGACCTAAATAAGAACAAATATATCGTCGGCTTAATTATCAAACTTATCTTGCCGGTTCTTCTCCATGAGACCCACTTTTTGGAACCGTGCAACTAGACGTTTCATAAGAGCCTGCAAAGGCCTATTTGAAATAAAAAACTTTTGATTTTGAAACTTCGTATCTCCATTTGGTCAAACTTTAAAGGAGGAGGAAAAAACTACAAATAGGTCAAACATTCCGTGAACATACGTAGTTTTATTTTTTGTAAATACCAAAAAAATAAAAACAATTACAAATCCTTAATCATAGTTTAGTTGACGGGGTCGTTGGCGCATTCGGTAACATTTGAAGTCACAGACACTTTTCCAAAGTCAACTTTTCGACTCGATTATTTTTTACCTTGAAAATATCAGCGTTAAATTCCTAAAGTACCTTGTCAACTATTTTCAAAGTATATTCACTTACATACCTTTACCTTTATACATACCTTTCAACTTCCCATCTTCTTTGTCCCTCTTCTCGGAAGCGCGCTGTGCGTCCACGCAAGTGGCGCTGCCTGGCGGATGTTTCCTGTCGCCTTCTGAAGCCCGGCGCTTACTACCGTGTATGTCCACCTATAGTAAAAATTTTCATGTCAGACTTTTTTTATGTTAGATATCGATAGACGAGCATGAGGTTCACTTGATGGTAGGTGATACCTCAGCCACAGAACATCAGTCAATGATGCGCTGTCGAAATACTATTTATTCAAATGCCGACAACGTATCTAAGAACCTTGAGTCACGGATGTCCATGGGCGGTGGTGATTATTTACCATCAGTTAACCCACCTGCTCAGTTATCCGCTCTGAAATAAAAATAATATTTCGAGCATTCGGAAATCCATAGACTGAAACCGAAACGCGCAATGTGCACTTCACGGTTTTTTCATCTATGACTACAACACGCCCCGCCTTCACACGGGTGCAATGTAAAGGATGGAGGTACTATACACACTATGTTACTCGCTGATAATGTGGTGTGAATTTTTAAAATCGGGCAAATAGTTTTTGAGTTTATTCATAACATACAAAAATACAAATCTTTCTTCTTTATAATATGAAGTAGTATAGACTAGCGATTCGAAACGGGTTCGGACGGTTGCTATACACAAAATATAGCCTGTGTTACTCGCTGATAATGTAGCTTTCTGTGCATGAATTTTTAAAATCGGTCGAATAATTCTGGAGTTAAATCGTAACAATAAAACAAACCTTTCCTCTTTATAATATTAGTATAGATAAACCTATACCTTTCCTCTTTATATTATGACATAAATGCTTTAATTATAATATTTTTACTATGTTTATTTAAGGAAAAAATCTTACTTTACTAGTAGCCGGTACTAATCTGACTCCAGGTGGTGCTTGAACAAGCGGTGGTTCGACACCACCGAGTTTTTTGATTGGTTGAACAACAGCTGCCATGGCATATAATTGAAAATCGTGCTTCGGACGTTCTACTACTGGAATATTTTGCAGGTAGCTAGAAAAATAACAACAACATGTATGGCCAGTTAAGAATTTAATTCGTTTGAGGAAAATCTGAAAACTTCATTCAACAACATTCATAGTCAGTGACAACATTCAATGATTAAAAAAAGAGAGAGCATTGTGGAGTAATACACGATGTAGTAGCGAGAATTGAGAATGGAATGTTGAGATATTTTGGGCACGTAGAAAGGATGGATGATAGTAGGGAAACGAAAAAGATTTATGAATCCGGTGTGAGTGGTAGAGTCGGGAGTGGTGGAGCTAGACGAACGTACCTCGATCAGATCGGGGACGTCAATAATACTCGAAACCGACGAGCGTCTATGAAAGCAATGATAAAAGTGGAAGAAGCGAAAGTGATATGTAAGGTTCGGAGCATATGGAAATCCGTGATCTATGCTTACCCCAATAGGAAAGAGGCGTGACTTATCTGTACGTCAAATTTAAAAAAAAGTGTAATTTAATATTTATGCAATTAAAATGATAAAAGAAAATAAAAATGATAAAATGTTGTAGTATCAAAAGAACTAGAACTAAAATTGTATAAGCAATAGTCGCAATAAATACAGTACGATAGATTGGTAAAATTCGGTTTGAATTACCCTAAAAACAATGGAATACTATTGTTGAAAATTTATTAGTAGGAAAAATAGATTAAAAATTATACAGTAGTTGACTTACGCAAACGCCATTAATTTGGCTGATGTAAATGTTAATACACACGCAGCTCCGTCATCCTATTAAAAAAAAAGTTAGCTGAGAAACAAAATTTATTATTGAGTTTATGTAATGCTAAAAAAATCTATTCTATATGTTTTAATTTATATAAATCGTATTATGAAACTTAGGTGCTTCTTAATAAAACTCTATTTGTTTTTAAAACTTAATTGCTGCTAAAATAAGTTTTATGTTTGTTTTAGTTCTGTCAAAATAAATCATCTACATAAAAATCAAAATACCTGAGCATCAACTCTCAGGCCCGTGGGACCACAGGCGTGAGGCTCCATCATGTAATATGACGGGGCCCCGGCCACTCTCCACACAGCTACTGCATGTGGCACAGACCAAAGAATCCCATGGGTATGGGATTCAAAGAATCTCTCTAATGCACACCTGGTAATAAGCCATATGTAAATCTATATTCGTTTATATCTTCTAACTATGAATGGTGAAATTACCCTTCTGTCTGACAACTACCTAGGTTTGACAATTACCACAAAGATAAAGTATCAAAATAAGATTTTGTTTTAAAATCTACATCTTTTATTAATTTGTATTTTTCTTTGTATTTCTTGTTCTCCGTCATTTTTATATGCTTACGAAGATCACGAGTGATGTGTTGTCGATCAATATGCTTGCACGGTCTATTAGAACAAAAATTGCAAGCTCACACCAGATACCATAAACACATCTACCTTGTCATGAATTTCGCTTATGACAGAAATAAATTTAGTAACGTGTGCTTTTCTAATAAAAAATTAAGTACTAGCATATAATAAAATATTGTATAAAGCAAAATTTGCATACCTCACAGTCATTTCCGTTGGTTCTTTTTGTTCTAATTTCCCCGTATATACTTGTTGTAAATCATATCTCACGTAGTTTACACCAAGCACAAAGCGCTTTAAGACCTGGTGTTAAACAATTTAAAATATATGAAGTAGTAACCTGATTTTTCTTAAGATTAAGCGCAGTTTTATTTTAAAAGCTCAACTTCGATGTGGAACTAGCTTTTGCCCGCGCTTTTTCGAGGCGATATGACTTGAGATATTGCAGATAAAATCAGATGAGCCGTTTACCCTTCTTCTTTTTCCTGCCTTGTTCCCTTTTTTCATTTGTGGTCGGCGAAGTAAGTTCTCATTTTTCCATTCTCTTCTTTCACTCGCCATATCATTAGTCAAACCTCTCAAACACATCATTCTTCACACAGTCAATCCATGTTTTAGCCTCCCTCTTCCCCTTCACCCATCCATTTTCATATTCAATTCCTTTTAGATACATACTATTGTATAAAAATAAACTAAATTTATAAGTTGACTAATCAAAAACATTCACAAATGAACTTTATTTTAACCTAAAATTAAGAAATAATAATGTTTCATAGTAAGAAGGCTGCAGTCCCAGCATTGTTCTTATCACGCTGATTTTCAGACAAAGCCTTGTGGAAAAGTTTTAAATCATACCTGTAGAGGCAAAAGGACATCTTCGCCAGGTCGGAATTCATATCCGAGTGATCCCAGCGAACCGGTGAAGAGTTGACAAGCTACCGCCATTATCTCGTCCACAGTTCGTCTCGTCCAGAGGTGTGGACGACGGATGTGTGACATACACGCACCGACTATAGCTCCACATGCAGATTGGAGGAGGGCGTCTCTGGTAAATCTGGTTTTAGGAACATAATATATAAGTTAAGAGACGTAGTAGCTATACCACGATCTCTAAGAGCGGTATTATTACGAGAAAACGTAATGGCCTAATTCAACTGTGATAGAAAAATTACGGGAACAGTTTCCAAAGCATCTATATTTACTGATCATAAAAAAGTGAATTCCCGAGTCTCCTAGTGAGGCATGGGGCAGACACATTTACTTATATATGTCTGTATCACTCGTAATTTTTCTTTAAAGGCAAGTAGGAGATCAGCCTTCTATGCCCTGCCTGAGCGATTTTTTTTTTTAAATATATTCTTTCCCCGGGATTCGAACCTAGAAACTCCTGTGCTAAACGCATAACGCTTATCACTAAGCCATGGAGGCAGACAATGCGGATTATGCTATAATACAATAAAATTTTCAAAGGGTCTAGCCGGATAAGCTTAGGCAATCTGCCCCCAATAACAAAGTCTAATAATGACTATACCATCTTTTAGAGAAATGTATGAGGAGTTTATATACATACTTCTTTTGGACCAAAACGAAGTAGTTTTAGAAATATTTAAAAAAAAACGAAAAAATTAGAAACTTTTTTAAAATTGTTTTCTCGTAAACTACTTTACATAGAGAAATAACTCTAAATGTATGTGATAGAAGACTTACTAAAGAATATTATTCTATTTTTTTTTCATACCAAGATTTGATTTCGATTTTTTTTTTCAAGTTTAATCAAAATCCGTTTAGTAGTTTTTGCGTGAAAGCGAAACAAACTTTCACATTTATAATATTAGTAAGATTAGTTTTGCCGGTAAGTAACATATAACTTACTTGACCAAATCCGGAGGCCGAGAACCACGCAATATAGTTCTACCGCGAGCTGTTTCCACGTACGCAGTCAGTACCTTAGATTTAAAAGTTGAAATAAAGTTAAATATTTATCAAACAAGTAATCATAACGGTAATAAAATACATTTTTAACGCCTTTGATTCTATACGAGTCAAGTTTGTCGTTTGTCGTCAATAAATATTAGATAAAATATTTATAGAAAAAGGAAGATTAAATTTTAAACGTAGTGGACGAACGTAGACTCCATAGTCCATAGCTCTTTAGCCATTTCTTCCGAATTATTATTTTTAATCAACCTTATAAGCAAGAAAGTTAATTTTTAAGCATCTGTAGTCTTAATAGTATAGATAGAATATTCTTTATTGTCACACAAAAATACAACACAAAATTAATCAAACAAATTAGGAAAATGAAAGTGGACAAACGGCGGCTTTATAGCTATTTAGCTATCTCTTCCAAGCAACCGCATGGAAAGAATAGAGAGGAAAATAATAAGAATTAAGATTATTAGTATTGTAGTATAACTTCTTCTACTCTTCTTTGTTTTTTGTTTGCTTCTAGCAAACAAAAAACTACTAAAAGCAAATGTATTTACCCATTAAATATACATATTGTGGAATAAACATAAGCATATTATACAAATTTAATTTAATAATTGTCCGTTCATTTGATGTTTTTGCTTTAATGTATATTTGTTTGTGTTGTAAGTACAATAATTGTTATGTCGCTCCAAGCGAAAATCAAATCAGAGCAGTCACTGAAAATCAGCGCCACACCATTAAATAATGATGTGGCAAATGGCTGTTTTTTTTAGCCACTTCATTTATTAATATTACTATTTTGTTTTTCTTTTGCTTTATTATTCTTAGGTAATTTTAGTTAAGTTAAATTTAAATTATCTTAGTTATAAGAGCTCATTTGTATTGTATTTTTGTTATATATAGCTAAATAAACGTTTTTCATTAATTTATTCATATTTAAGCACGACGCTTTATTTATTCGACTTACCTTCCATTCGTATCCTTCATCGGGCACTGTCCCCTGAGGGGTCACAGGGCCGGCAGTTTTTGACAACTCCCAAAACACCTTCACGGCCGATATACAGAACCTATTTGAATGAGTTAAAATTTGTATTTGCATAAGTAATATATAATATAATTCCGACTGGGTAACGAACCACCGTTCATAGATGGAAAAGCCGTGAAGTGCACATTGCGTGTTTCGGTTTCAGTCTATGGATTTCCGAATGCTCGAAGTAAAAGTTAGGTCGACAGCGCATCATTGACTGATGTTCTGTGGTTGTGATATCACCTACCATCAAGTGAACCTAATGCTTGTCTGTCATATCTGACATAAAAAAAAGTAATAGGTAATTAATTTTAAAAAATTCAGGACTTGACAAAATCTTTGCAACAACTAAACTGACGGACTATGAATACTCCCTCACAAGTTATTATTATTATTTAGAACTTTATTGCACTAAAAATATAGAAATATACAAACATAGGAATTTCAATAATAAACGAGGGTAGCTGAAAAAAATATTTTTAGATTCATATGACAATAATTTTATGCAGATGATAGATGCGATCTAAAAGCAGGGGACATCTGTCAAAAAGCTTAAGTTATAGTGGTCCTGAAATATATAATTCAAGAAATAAAGGAATGATGACGCAAATCTTACTTATTCGATCCAGGTCTGGCTAATTTCCCAATATTATTGGCAAATGTATCAGCCAGCTGCTCGGCCATGGAGTAAGCGATCAACGCACAGGCCCCGCCCGGCGACACAAGGCCCTGGGGCCCCACAGCATGGGGCTCCCACATACAAAACGACTTGTCGTCAGCTGCCCGCCATATCGCGACACAGTAGTCCTTAGCGCAGAGAATACCGTGCTTATTCTGCAACGAAACACGGGCGCAATGTAGATGTACTATACAAAAAAATATGTTACTCGCTGATAATGTAGCTTTCTATTGGTAAAAGAACTTTTAAAATCAGTCGAGTAGTTTTTGAGTTAAATCGTTACAAACAAATCTTTCCTCTTTATAATATTGGTCTATACCAATATTATAAAGAGGAAAGATTTCTAATCTATATTAGTGATGTGCCAGATCGTTAAAAACGTAAATCCGCGGATACGGGTCCGAATACGGATATTTGGTGGGTACGAATGGTACGGGTGTCGAATGCCCTTAAATATATTTATTAATTTAGTTTGCAATATGAAGGTGCCAAATATTTGATTTTAAGAAATAAAAAATAATATGAATGTTTTATAGTTTTTCATTGCTACATAATCACCTATCATCTATATATTGAAAATTATTAAGATCCGCCAAAAAAGTAACGGATACGGATCTTTCTTCTCCCTCGGATATCCGCGGATACGGATACGGATATCATGGTACATGTATATAGAACATAGAAGAGTCTAGTCACCCACAACACAGGGTACTATAGTGCTAGTCTCCGCCTGCGGTATGTGAGCGGTGAGACGGGGGAGGGCGCGTATTTTCAAGACACGCACGAGACATATGAGAACAGATAAATCTCCGGATAACTATGTTAGAAACTGTCTTAATTAATGTTACGGGTAAATTATAAAATTATATTTTCTATTTCCGGGCTAAGCAAAACATATAGCTAAAAGTGTAAAATAAATTTTATTATTAATGGTACAAAACAGTTTTAAAAACAAATTAACATTTTTCAATAAGTATTCAGGTTTCCGTGAAGATGAAAATTTTGTAATTTCCGATGTTTGCAGACTCGAATTTCATTTTCTAAATAACATTTTGCACTTTTCGTGGTATTGGCGGACCCATCTTAGGATATTTAACCCATGTGTGTTTGGAATAAACTGACGCGAACAAATAAGTCATCTAACCGTCGCGGCGGTCGACGGCCGACTGAGTCAGCTTGACGTTTGGAAATATCCCCCGCCCTGCCGCTCACATACCGCAGGAGGAGACTAGCACTTGCGCGTACACTATAGTACCCACTATTTACTGTTATACTAATGTATTGGTTTTGGTTATAAATAAATTTTATTTTATTTCATTAGATTTGAAAGTATATCTCTAGATCTTGTTTTTATAAATTAAACTAAGCAATTTCTGTGTAAATATGTATAAAATGCGGTTAATTAACCGTTAATAAAGAGAAATGCATTTTTAACCACTTGGTTAAAATCGTTAAAAACTGACTTCGTATCTACAGGTCCAACATTATACTGTTATTAATTGTATTTATTACTTACCGTCTCAAAGAACTTCAATATCCCCTTCTTCAGTCCCATCACCGGACCGGTATCTCCAGCCTTGATGTCTCCAGTTACTGCGTCACTCTCTACTTCTAGTTTAACCTAGAATTTATATTGAGTATTATTTTAAATGAACAAGGAGTGGGATTCGAACCCACGACCTATCGATGCGCACGGCAGGTATTTTACCAAAGCTATATTCGAAATAAATTTTTGATGGAATTCCTTTCTAAAACGGATCGAAGGACCAAATTTCAGAGGATACTCACGTTGAAGCTTGTCACGTGGAAGTTGGGTACCAGTTCCGATGGCTTCAGCTTGGGCGGGGCGGACGCCCTCGGCAGCGACATGCTGTACAGCCTGTCTCCGTACTTGAGCATGCTGTCTAGCACCGGTGCCTTCCAGTGGACGTACGGTTCTATGTGATCCACTACGATGCCCATGGCTGCGTTCGCTACGTCCTATGATATTTACGGAGTTAACAGTATAATACCTACAGCTTATATGTGTTATACTAGCAAAACGCCAAGGCTTCGCACGGGTGTATGTTACTCGCTGATAATGTAGCTTTCTGTCTACACTAACATTATAAAGAGGAAAGATTTGTATTTTTGAATTTTTGTATTTTTGTATGTTATGAATAAACTCAAAGACCGATTTTGAAAATTCTTTCACCAATAGAAAGCTACATTATCAGCGAATAACATACATTATGTTTTGTGTATAGTACATCTACATTGCACTCGTGTGAAGCCGGGGCGCGTTGCTAGTATTAAATAAAGGCGTAACAGCCGAATACCGCTTTTTTCCTCGGGTCCATCGATATATATATATATATAAATAAAGCCACTACTATGGCCTTCACTACGACCTATAACATTTAGGGAAGTTAACACAAAGTACGAACATGGTTTAAGAATACACTAACTTGGTTATCCCTATTTGGTTGATCGAGAAAGTAATTCTCGTTCTGTGCCACCCGGCCACGAACCGAGGCCACAGCCCGCCCGAGTCGTGTGAAGTACTTGCCCACAGCGGCTTCATCTAAGGGTTCCACTAACTCTTCGCCCTCTGAAAGTCAAACGGTAGTACCAAGGTTGAAATGGTATCCACATTGTGATACTAACCGGAGAAAAAAGCTTAAAAAATCTTGTTTCCGGGAAATTGAAACGGACACAGAAATATGTCTACTCGATGCTCCACTAGGAGACATAACTGTGCTGATGGAATAAATCAACGTTACAGTGACACATTCTCGTTCAATGATCCTTGTAGAAACGGCTCACTAAAATTGTTAAAAAAAAAAACCGTTTGGATAATTCGATTGTAAATAATAGTTTCGATTTTAAACAATTATGATTTTTGTTCAATAAAGTGATTTAGGTTATTTATAAACAATCTGAACCTTAGTCTTACGTTTCTCACATTTTTAAAGGCCGGTAACACATGTGCAGATTCTTTGCGGATTTTCATGGCCATTGGTTTTCGGATACCATCTGGATCATGGACTTTCGAATACTCGAAGTAAGTAAAATGCATATTCTACGGCTAAGACATCTACCATCAAGTAAACCTGCTCGTGTGTCGATATCTAACATAAAAATAATAATAACTTTAAGTCCAGTTCTGGAACTAGCCTACTCATTCTTTAAGGTCGGAAGCGCATCTGCAATGCCTCTGCTGTTGCCCCTATGTGCGGTATCACCATCACATGACCCACTTGCCCCCTATACTATTAATCACCCATTTCACTCACCTTCCTCATCACCAGCTTCATCATCTCCCTTCTTGGCGGCGGGTGCTTTTCTCTCCTTCAAAACTGACGTCAGTTCGTTGGTCACTTTGACCGGATACAACTTGTAAGGCGCTAGACATTGCTTCCTGTCGAGACCGCCTTGGATGGCTGGTGAAATAAAGTTAAGAAGTATTTAAGGTATTTAACCTTATTTTTTTAGGAAAATGTTGATTTTTAATTAAGTTTTTTTTTAGTGGAAAAAAATTAACAAGACATCAAACATCTTTGTACATACTGCTATCATAATCCAAAAAGTCTATCTGGTTTTGTGTGCTTCTAATAGCTAATAGCAGTCCACACGAGTAAAAATATATTCTCAAATTTCAGAAGTTATGTAAAAAATTACATTTACAAAGTGCAATAACTATCGAATTTTTCTAAAGTCCCTTCAGAGGACCAAGCACGATCATCTTGCGAGAAAGTATTGATGGTTTAGAGTTGCCAGAGTTTTTGCCAACTGTTTATTTCAAATCAAATTATAATATATTCATTTTGGTAACACAATGTACACTTATGAACGTCAATAAAAAAATGCTTCTAATTTTACATTTACTGCCAGTTCTCAAATAAAGAGCGTAGAACGGACGAGAAGTTATTTATTTTAAGTTACAAAAAATCCTTGCTGGGGCACGGAAATTCTATTAAATACGTTAAATACCGTTACAATTTAATTTTAACTAATTAATATTAATAATATTAATATACCAAGGCCAGATACTTACTCAATTTGTCAATAAACTCTCCCGGACTCGCGAACACCATGAGAGCTGGACAGGAATCCGGTGGAACGAATTCCGGTTCCGGTTCCGGTTTCTCTTCACCCTCTGAAATTAAAATAGCCAGAAATTTTAAGGGCACGTTGGCGCATTAGTTAAAATAGGTGCTCCTCTGTTCCAATCGGTCGCAGGTTCCAAATCAGCTTTAATCCAGTTCTAATTTTCCATTAACATGTTCTCTCTATAATATTGTCTATTATTATCGCGAGTATCACACATTTAAATAAAATACTGTATAATAGATTAAAACGCGATTTATTATTTATATTGTTTAAATTATTTATCCCGAAAACAAACATACTAAAAAACAAGAGGACACCGTTAGTCAATGTAGAGAATATTAGTCAATATATTGTCATAATATAGAGAATTATAGTAAATATCAACTCCGTAGGAATAGATGGTGTTAATATGGCAACTTTGTAACATTTCAAAAATCAGACAACTGTCATCTTTCTGTCTCCCCGCGACCACGGTTGCTGAAAAGCATCCGAAACGTCGGGATAAATAATAAATCGCGTTTTAATCCGGTATACAGTATTTTATTTAAATGTTCTCACTATGTCTGGTTCTTTTAACTTTGGCATCAAACGGGTGGAATATCGAAATTGTGACAGCACGATACATTTTTTATAGCTCTGTCTCTTTCTGTCGACAAGGACTCCTCCACTAACGCTGCTTAAAGAGATGACAGTAATATTTGTTGGACCTTGGAAACAGACCTGAATATTACAAAATACATCTAATTTAACCGAATTATCATTGGTTGAAAATCTTCAAACCAGTTATATTTCCCTACCTCCTTCAGCTTCCTCATCCTCTTCCTCTGCGCCACCGCCCCCTTCTCCGGCCATCTCATCCTTGATACGTTGTAGTCTCAACTCATCACCTGATATCAAGCAAAATTTAACTCATCAACAAGCAAAAATATAATTCATCAATGAATACCAAGAAAATATGTAAATCATCACCTGATACCAAGCAAATATGTAACTCATCACCATATACCAAGCAAATATGTAACTCATATCAAGCAAATATGTAACATCACCTGATACCAAGCAAATATGTAACTCATCACCTTATTCCAAGCAAATATTAAACTTACAACAATAACTCATTTAATCTTTCCATGTAATTTGGTATCATAGTCAGATGCAATAAAAATAGTTTTTTTTTTAAAAACTGCAGTGATAAACCATATCTTAAAGGCGATGCTAACTAAATGCTCTAAATAGCGCAGTGTTTATAGAAATACCTAGAAAAAGACATCTACCCACCTTTAGCAATCCTTTGACTAGTTAATATGCCTTTAGTGAGCGTGGGGGCTGGGTCAAAAGCCACCACTTTGCCCCCGGCTCGCATCCACACCCCCATTTGGTGGTAGTCCCCCACCAGAAGCGACACTGAAGTCGGCTTCGTTTCATCATACCACATCTTGAAGAGGGCGTCTTTTATTTCTGAAATAATTGACTATTTTAATATACTGTTTGGGATTATCTTGAGCCATAACGTATACTGAGCGGTGTTCTGTTTCAGATGGCACTACTGTTATATATAAAATTGTTTTTTTCTGTTATAGAATTCGACTCCTTTCCTTACTTTTTTTAAATCAGAAATAGTCCAACACTTTGAAATAGACTTAAGTTGTTGTTTATAAACATCTATTCATCAATAAAAGTTTATTTTTTACTAATGTCTTCATATTTAGAATATTCTTATACATCACGCCTCTCTCCCATTGGGGTAGGCAGAGATCACGGAATTCCATATGCTCCGATCCTTACATACCACTTTCGCTTCTTCCACTTTCATCAAAGCTTACGCTCTTCACATCTCTACATAAACATATTTTTATAATGGTTACTAACGTTTCATTGGCTCTTCTTTCTCCTCTTCCTCCAATCCTTCACCTACCTCATCTGGTTCCGGTTCTTCTTCCTCACCTTCCTGTATGGGGTTTGAAATTTATCAACGTTTGTCAATCGTATGATTTATTTGTGAAATATAAAATAAAATATTTCCTTTAAAGGGAAGAAGAATAATTATTTTTATTAAGCTGATGGACAGCATATGAAAAGACAATCTAAATATTTTATTATTTTGTGAATTTTTGGTAACCCATACATTTTTTGAGGCTTTGCACATGCAGGTGTGAGGAATTTACTGTCAAGATTAAGTGTCTTTTTGTGTTTATTGATCAATTCAGAGGTCTTTTTTATTACCTTGTTTGTTACCAATACTTACACTTAATCTTGACAGTAAATTCCTCACACCTGCATGTGCAAAACAATGATTTTTTTCAAATTTTAATACGGCTTTCATCATATACTTACGATAAGTTAAAAAATGTTACTATCGCGAAACAAACTCACCCCAGCTGGTTCATCAGGCAATCTAAGCGGTAATCTGATTGGCTCGCCCAGCTCAATCGAGAATGTGTTAGCGCCCATTTCGAACTTCTCCGTCAGATCCTCTGGAGTCAATTCTTTTTTACCGGTTTTCTTGTAGTAATTGAGGTAGTATTCTGTACCGGCATCTGATTTTGAAGAAAAAAAAAAATATCTATACTAAATATTATAAAGAGGAAATATTTGGTTCTTTATTTGTTACGATTAAACTCAAAAACCAATAGAAAGCTAAATTATCAGCGAGTAAAATAGGCAATTTTTTATTTTATTTTTAGTACATGTACATTGCACCCATGTGAAGCCAGGGCGGATCACTAGTATTCGTATAAATTGCTATATTATAGGAATGTTACACCACAAAAGGAACTAAAATAGTGGAATCAGACAGGCCAGTAAAATTTTAGAAAAATTTTTTGAGCTGGTTTGGGTGACAGGTTTTATGATAGCGTTGTAATTGACGGCTGAAACTGAGATTTTCACTCTCGTGTCGATATATCAACTAAAGACATCAAGAAGAATTATAATTAACTAGTTGGTGCCCGCGACTGAGTTCGCGTGGGCTTCATCTTAAGCTGACCTTCTAAGCAAGCTAGAGAAATGAACGTAACTTTTCTCCCGAATTCCGAATTCCAACATTCAATTTTTCCCAAGTTCAGTTAAATATCTTTAGAGATTATCGTGAATATCGATCGACAGATGGACAAAATATCATTTTTCAAAATACATACATTTAATTCTACCGTTTTTTTATTATAAATACGAGTATGTTTAGATGAATTTTATTAAAGATTTGTGAAGAGGAATCACCTAAGAAATTGTACATGTGGTCCTGATGCATGTGAGGTGGAGGAACAGATTCCGCGGCTGCAGCGAAAGCAGCAGCAGCGGGCAGAGCTAGCGTTCGACCGGCCATGTCTTCTTCCTAAAGCAAAACCATCCCGCAAATGGTACACTTGTATAGTATAAGAAAAGTGACTACAGTTGGACGCTGTTATGCATACAGTGTCAACACACATGGTTGCCATTTTGAGAAAATTAAATTTGAAGTTTAAATTAGGTTTTACTAAATTGCTTTTAAATAATAACAGCAATAATAGATTTTATTTTAATTATTATTATTACACTAAATGTATATCGTTTTTCCTGGTAACAATCAACTATTAGAATTTAGTGCATTATTGTTAAAAATTCTTAACATTGTGTATAGTAAATCTACATAAATTGCACCTGTGCGAATCCGTGGGGTCTTGTCTATTTCGCTTCTTTTCTCACACAAAATGATAATCTCAACTAATCAAAAAGTTCTATCTGTTTAGGTAATTTAATTACATATTATTTTTGCTCTGTCCGGCCGATGCAAATTTTAAAATCTTGTTTCCCTGTCATCAAACCCAGGATCTCCAGCGGTCAACTAAAGCTAAAGCTACTATGAACCTTACCCCGATCCCAGCTTTCTCAGCAAGTTTACCAGTGGCAGTGTTTTCACCGCGAGGCCCCATCAGTATGGCGGCTGTGCCTTTCGATATCCATTGGAATTGCTTATTCTGTAAGATAATATTTATGAAATAATTTTGGCCGACAACGCATCTGAGACCTTCATGTCGTAGATGTCCATGGGCGGTGGTGATTACTTACCATCAGGTAACCCACCTGCTCGGTTGTCTGCTCTGAAATAAAAAAAACTTTTTTTATATCGTTCATGAAAGTGGCGTTTACTTGGTGGTAGACATTACCTCAGCCACAAGAAATCAATGATATGTTGTCGACCTATTTTTATTTCGAGTATTCGGAAATCAAAAACCTCAGTAATCAGGAGGCCTATTACCAAAACAAAATACGAAGTTTCGGCTGACGGATCGTACATTTTCATCCAATGATCGATCCGTCTTTCGCAATCAGACATTGTGTCTTTCGTTTGACATGACTATGATCGTAAGTATAATTATAAAAAGAAGTGAAAATGTTTTCTTAATAAGTTAAAATACGAAGTTGTTTGTTCTTTTGTTTCGATCCGTTCGTTGCGTTCAATTTTCGTAATAGACCTACTGGTGCCATATAAAAAGATATTTCGTAACTTGTCCTGGACATCTTCTAGTTACTTAGTGACAAGCCAAAGAAACTTTTGAACTATTGTCTGTCAGTGTAATAAGCCCAAAGGTATTTATCATTATTCTAAGAATCCTAGTTGGTATTAGAAAACATCATGGTAGTATATGTTTGTTTGACCCCATTTCACTCCAAAAGGGAGCAATAAATACAATACGATGCTTCATATGAAAAGAGTAACACGATAATTATTATGATGCGATTCATCTATTTTGTTCCTACCTGCATCTCAGAAATGAGAGAAGTTGAATACTTTTCATAGTTTGACGGACTCGTTGGGTCGTGGGTTTGAATCCCGCCGGGACGATATATTTATAATTTTCTATAACATGTCTTTCCCACGTTTAGTCACTTCAGGCATAAAACGGATGAGAGGAATATCTAAATTCCGACCTGGTAACCAACAACCATTCATAGATGGAAAAATCATGAAGTGCACATTGCACGTTTCGCTCGAAGTAAAAAGTAAGCTGACCTGCCATCTACTAAACCTCATGTTCGTCTGTCGATATTAAAAAAACTTCTCCCGGAAATTCCGGTTGGAAACTAAGAGCGACGAAGGTTTTGTAAATACCTACCATAATATTTGATACCATTAGATTTGAATCTGCTGAAACAAATGGTCAATAATGCCTTACTTACGATACAATCAAAGCTGTCTAAAGAAATAAATGGACAATAATACCTCAAGTTTCGTCTCAGGAGCACCCAACTCAGCATTAAGCTTGCTAGCAGTCACAGCCACGGGCGATATGTTAAAGCTATCGTCGTTCCCAGGGGCCAAGTTGCCAAGGATGACATTGGCCAAGTCGTCTGTGTTGCCTTTCACCCGGATGAGGCAGGCTGCCGCGCGGGGCTCATCCGATGGGTAGCCTTATTGAAAAATGGGTGCTTAAGAACTTCTTAAGAACTTGTTAATACATAGGTCATCGAAATAGAATACAAGAATGCATTTTTGAAAATTTATATTATAACTAGCTGAGCCGGCAAACGTTGATTTGCCATGTAAATAATTTCTAAAAAGCAGGGGTTGGTGATAAAAAAGTAAAAAATTTGGGTTTTATGTATTTTTAATGCCACATTATAAAAAAATAAAAACAAAAAATTTCGTCCAAAAATTTAAAAAAAAATTAAGGGTGAACAACCCTTATCACTTAGGGGTATGAAAAATAGATAGTAGCCGATTCTCAGACCTACTGAATACGCATATAAAATTTGGTAAAAATCGGTAAAGCCGTTTCGGAGGAGTACGGTAACTAACATTGTGACATGGAAATTTTATATATTAAATATTTAAATAAATAATTATTTAAATACTCAAACGCTAATCAATATTGAGTTATAATTGGACGCTGATAAGCTACATAGTGTTGGGTTAACACTGGTTACCATTTTGAGTAAATTGAGTTTGAATTTTCAACGTTCTTTTAAAAAATAACAGAAATAGTAGATATTTTTGTAATTATTATTATTACAATAAGTGTACATTGTTTTCTTGGTAGCAATCAAAGTAATAGAATTTTGTGCCTTATTGTTAAATATTCTAAACATGTCAGGGTATCGCGCCCTCTAGCTTTTTCAATATTTTTGCTATAAAACGATTTGAATGACATACATATATCTCTTTTGAAATATATACTCTAGCTCATAAGGAAGTAATTGGTATCAAAATTTACATTTTTATCATTTTATGGGTTGACACTGTATTGCTTAACAGCGTCCATATTATAGTCTTCCGTTGTACATAATATTTCATGTGTATATAATGCTATAATATCGTCTTTTATTAACGCGAGTATCACACATTTAAATAAAATACTGTATACCGGATTAATACGCGATTTATTATTTATATTGTTTAAATTATTTATCCCGACGTTTCGGATGCTTTTCAGCAACCGTGGTCACGTGCAGACAGAAAGATGACAGTTGTTTGATTTTTGAAATGTCACAAAGTTGCCATATTAACGCCATCTATTCCTACGGAGTTGATATTTACTGTGTTAATCCGGTATACAGTATTTTATTTAAATGTATATAATGCTTTCATTCACTTACCATTCTCATCACAACCGTGAGGATCAAAGAAGTAGAAGCTGTCTTCGTGTCTCCAGATGGCCGTGGAACCTCCACGAGCTGTTACTACGGCGTGAGAGTGCTCCTTAAAGAGTCTCTTCAGTGAGTCCTTGAGGGAGACTACTCCAGAATCCGGCTGAGGACTTAGCTCGCCTAAAAACAGGGTTTAGGTATAAATGCCCTATTACACGATACCATTTTCTTGTACATACAAGAGCAATATCTATATACATATCATAAAGGAAGGTCGAATGTCTTTACATAGAAAAAAAATGCTAAAAACCGAGTCAGGGGGATGTAAGAAGGGAAAAATAGAACAAACCCAAATTTAAAAAAAAAAAATATTTCTCTGTCTGTTTGTACGGGCTGATCTCCGAAGATACTGAACCAATTTTCATGTTATTTATGAATATATTATATATTATATAAAAGTTATCATCATTTAAAAATTATTTTAAAGGCATTGAACTTTGATATGTAAACGAAATCGTTCGTTTATTTCGCCGCTTTCAATATGTTCGCTTCCAGTATTCCGGATATGAAGCCCACGTGAACGAAGTCGCGGGCATTAGCTAGTAATACAACATATTATTTTTCAGTCGAAGTAAAAAAAAAAGTAGGTCCACAGTCCATCATTGACTGATGTTCTATGGCTGAGGTATCACCTACCATCAAATGAACCTCATGCTCGTCTGTCGATATCTAACATAAAAACAAAATTGACATCCAAAAATTGTAAACAGCACATGATATATAAGTATAAACAGATTCAGATATCATGTGCTGTTTACACCAAAAAAAGTATTGAAACAAAACTTTTATTACAAATCAAGAATGTTACGTGTTATTTAGACCATGCAAGTTGACACTGCTTCAACTTAATTATATGCTACAGTCAAGAAACTTACATTTATTAGAAGAAATGACAATCGATTCAAGCGTTAATCCAAACATTTTCCTACTCACCACTATATACGCTATCCAGCACCTCAGTTTCGATGCAGTCGTACTCCGATATCTTGAATCTATTCATCACGTCAATAGCGGCGAGGGTTCCACTCGGTCCAGTCTCCTCTTCCTCGCCAGCCTCCTCATCGCCCTTGGGCGTTTCGAGGCTGATACCCATCTTTTCCAGATATTCCATTGTGGTTTGATAGAGGATATCACCACGGATTACACTCTGAAATATAGTTAGTAAATATTTAATTAAAATACGACCTTTGTATTGAATTTGTTACTCATGGGCCAAGTCTGTTTGACGGGCTCGTTAGCGCGTTCGGTAGAACACTTGCCGGACGCATCGATGGGTCGTGGGTTAGAATCCCACCGGGACGACATGTTTATAATTTACTGTAACGGGTAACGAACCACTGTTATGATGAAAAAACCGTCTATGGATTTCTGAATGCTCGAAGAAATAGGTCATGTTGTCCCGGTGGGATTCGAACCCACGACATCAACAAGCCCGTCCGACACCTTGATAACTCAAAACTTATTTAACCCAAAGTACACGTAATGTATATAATTGATAATCACACCATAATAAAATAATATTGAACTTGGATCGCTAGCAAAGCTATATTGCTTTCGAGAGAACGTTATATATATATTTTGTATAGCATTAGCTGGTTCTATAGTCGATATACCCTTGAGATGATATTGAACCTTTTCATATCAAAGATCAAAATTCAACATGATTGGTTCAAATGTATATATTTTGTATAAAGCCACAGTAACTATATTATTATTTATCCCTAGATAATCCTAATCAATTCAATATCTTGTACCTTCCATCTAAACTAAATCTTACCTCATCTACATCATCACTAGTCCAAGCAGATGGTTCTATCACATGTGCCATAGCTATCGCTGCTATAGAGGCCGGTGTTGCCTGCTTTCCCCTATGTTCCTCGGGAAAGCGAGCGTCTGCTTCGTGGAATTTTCCTCTAATTACCCATTTGTTGGGTGCTACCGCTGCAAACCAGTTCAAATATATAAACTAAAAATTAAAAATCTATTTCCCCTGATAAAAGAAGAATTCCAGTACCCCTTTGAATGTACGCAAATTTTTATTTAAAATTTAAATACAACAATTTTATACATCAGATTAAAACGCGATTATTACATTAAGTTATTTATTTCGATGGTTTTACAGTGTGCGTGCGCATGCGCAGACTGAAAGATGATATCTATCTGAATTGGAATTCCATAACATTACACTAACGCCATTTATGTCTATGAAGTTGGTACTTGCTATAATTGTCTATATTATGGCAATAATGGCTCTATCCTCTTGTATTTTAGTAGGTTTAGCTTATTTCCCAAATTTTGGAGATTTTGAACTAAGTGATTCCAATTACTTGGCCCTCCTCGACGATTCTTAATAAATATAACGAAACCATTATGAAAATCACAACAAAATCTATTGCGTAGAAGTATTCAATTAAATCATTGGAATCAGAACAGTAAATGACTTAAATTTCGTCAAAATTAACAAATTCATCCTCACGTTTCAACTTGTTCACCGGCTCGGGCATCTCCGGCCTCTCAGACACGAGAACGTCAGCGATACTGAAGGGTTTCCTCTTCAAATCGGCCACACTGTCCAGAAAATGTTCGCACAAACGCGACACTTTACTGAAGTAGAGAAGACAGGCTTTGCCGCCATCTTGGAGACCGACCTGAATGAGATTAGAAAGAGGGATTAGCTCTCATTTTGCTACAGTAGAACCTCGATTATAGAACCAATTGGGACCGAGGCTAGTTCGGATAATCAACAATCCGGATAATCTTAACGCTAGAGATGTGTTACTTTCGCCCTTGTCTAACTTGACAAGATTTCAAATTGAGGGTTCGGCAGATGGAGGTTCGGATAATCGAGGTTCTACTAAATCTACTGTATTTAGAATAATTCAAATTAAATTCCCTTTTCCGGATTAAATTGCGATTCATGCGTAAAAGGAATTGAATTGAATTATATTAAGGTATATTTAAATTAACGGAACAATATCTAAACACAAATAAACGATCAAGGATCTGTACAGATGTGTAGGAACAGAAAATAATGTGTTATTTCTATCTTGTTAAATTTGTTTTTATTTAATTGTAATATATTATTTGCACCACATACCCTTTTCTGTATGTTAAATTTATATTAATTAATATGTTTAATTTAACTTCTAAGAGAGCAACATCTATCTGTGATGCCTATACCTCAATACTAGCATGCGAAATTAATGCCCTTCAAGTAATCTTTTTACTAATCTAATATATAAAATTCTCGTGTCACAGTTTTCGTTGCCATACTCCTCCGAAACGGCTTCACCGATTTTGATGATTTTTTTTGTGCTTATCCGGTATCTATGAGAATCGGCCAACATCTATTTTTCATCCCCCTAAATGTTAGGGGTAGTCCACTCCTAAATTATTTTTTTTAATTTTTGGACGAAATTTTTTGTTTTTATTTTTTTATAATGTGGCATAAAAAATACATACAACCCCTGCTTTTTTTGTCAAAAAATATTGACCCGTGAGAAGCCGGGGCGGGTCGCTAGTACAATTTATAAAATGTTCTTTTCTATGAGCAATAAAGAGTTTCTTATTATAATGAGATTTATTTTAATAAGAGTAAACAATCATGGCAATTCACCATACATAATAGGTTAGAAGTAGAAGTGATAAATTTATAAGTCTGAAGAAAATTACCTTATACCCATATCTGTCAGCCGGCCATGGATGATAGCAATAATATTTGCCACCCTCATTCCAGATCGAGACTTCTATCTCGCCGGGGATCTGTATCAAAACGCATTTTGTGGGTAGTCGTAATTAAACGTAAATAATCAAATTATTTTTTCAAATAATCTGTTGCGCAAGAGGACATACTTAGGTAAGTGATGCAGTCAGTGCAAATTCCTATGTAATTAAGATTTGTTGGAAAGTAAGTTTATCGAGTGCACTAGAAAAATGTTACAAAATGGACAGCTATGAGCGCCGTAGTTGACTAGTTTAGTATTTAGTTGTATAATTAACATAATGTATATTTAATATAAGTTACATAATTTAATTTAGTTCTCATAAATTGATTTAAATGCTTAATTTATGTAAATGTCTCCTTCTATATTTCCCATATAATAAATAGACATCGTTATCGCGAGGGCACGAACGAACAAGTCATAATATATCATCTAGAACACCTTCTCCTATTGGTATCAAACCTCCTTGGCCTTGTTACTGAAATGATATGAATTGATGCAGAAACGCTGCAAAAAGTCCCAATGTAGATATAGATTAGGTACTCTCAAAAAACTTTATGTAGTTTGTCCACTCTGTTAACATAATCTACAAATGATTCGTGCCCCCGCGATAACAATGTCTACACCTCTTCTTGTCAAGATAAGAAACATATCTTTCTTTTTATCAATTCAAATACCTGCAAGATTCCCGTATCACACTCCCTGAAAAAGCTCTCAAGTCCTCTGCAAAGATCAAACACTTTTGGATCCGTGGAGATTAACTTCCCCCACACAGCTATACCGCGATCCTAGAAATTATCAACATAAGTAATCAATTTATACTTTTAGATGATCTATTACGGTTGTAACAGAACTTTTGCAAGAAATCATACATCCGCTTCCGCATCCGCCTCCGTAATTTTTAGTGGAGTTATAATGGAGGTTTATTTCCATATGCTCCGATCCTTACATACCATTTTCGCTTCTTCCACTTTCATCAATGCTTTCATTCACGTTTTATTTGCATCAGTATCAGGTTACTTTACTTATTTAATAATTAATTTATCTATTTATAAATTGGTTTGATTTTCCATTTAATCGCAATTGATGCTTGAAGTATACTTTGATAAACATTACCTTGTGAATGTATTCGGTATCGCGTATTCTGAATGTTTCCTTGAGTTCTCCGAGCACAAGTCTCCTAATTGGTCCGCTTCTTTCCAGTAACGACTCCTGTATGAATTTTATTATCTAATGCATTCATGATTTTTTAGTGCTGTGGTTATCTTTATACCTATTTAATTGAAATTAATATTAAATATTGGTAAACGAAATTGTTTTTTTTCGCTTGTAAGTCACCCCGATCTAAGGTTTTTGGCTTTTTTTTGTTAAATTGCCATTGTGATATCTAAATATTTTAATTAATCTACTTATATCTATATTTCTATACAAATATTATAAAGAGAAAATATTTGTATTTTTGGATTTTTTATGTTATAAATAAACTTAATAATACAGGACCGATTTTAAAATCTCTTTCAACAATAGAAAGAAAGCATCTACATTGCATCCGTATGAAGCGGGGGCAGATCGCTATATTATACCTTAAACTAGCTGGTGGCTAGTCACAACTAGGCGGATAGCTAAACTTTTCAATACTTTTTCTTAACTACTCGCTGATAATGTAGCTTTCTATTGGTAAACAATTTTGAAAATCAGTTCAGTAGATCCAGAGATTACTCCCTACAACCTCACAAACTTTACCCCTATCTAACATTACTATAGATTAACGTATCAAATAGGTCTTCATCTATCTACCTAGATCGAAAACGCTTCAAATACTAACTCTAAAGAAATTCCATCCAACATCTAGCGTCTCATCTAGTACATCCTCATTCCAGGCGCGCGCCCGATATCGCCGCAGCATCCCGAGCGCGACCACGCAACACGCTATGCTCGTGAACGTTTTGAACGTCTGGTATCTGGACCGAAACAATAGTCACTTGGCTGATACTAGACATGGGTGATAACAGGTCAAACATGATATCTATTATGATATAATTTATACCTGTTACTGTTACTCAATAATAACAGATGTAAATATCTGTTATTAAATAACAGTCTGTTTTTTTTATGTCAGATATCGTCAGACGAGCATGAGGTTCACTTGATGGTAGGTGATACCTCAGCCACAGAACATCAGTCAATGATGCGCTGTCGACCGAATTTTTACTTCGAGCATTCGGAAATCCATTTCTGAAACCAAAATGCGCAATGTGCACTTCACGGGTTTTCCATTCACAATATATAGAGACGGGATTATGATTCTAGTCTTATTTTTTTTTCTGTTACTGTTTCCCTCGATCACGCTATAACTTGAGAACGACTTTATTTTTTTAAGTTTTCTAATACTTTGTAGAAGGTTCTTACGGAAGGCTCAGAAAATTGGATAAAACGCAATTTATTATTTACAATATTATTTCTCCCGACGCGCGACGTTTCGGATGTAATTATATCAACTCCGTAGGAAAACACAGCGTAAATATGGCAACTTTGACATTTCAAATCAGACAGCTGTCACCTTTCAGTCTGCCCGTTACCGAGGTTGCTGAAAAGCATCCGAAACATGGGTATAAAGTATTTCATTTAAATGTGTGAAACTCGCGTTAATATTTAAATGAAAAAATGGATAATTTCAGAAAAATTGATAGAAAAAAAGGATCTTTAAACATATTGACATATTCAAAATTGAATTCAAACATGTAGAAATGCTGAGAGTTGTTCACCTGTAGCTAGCCATGTGCCTGGTGGCGCGCAGTATCCACTTCTCGACATCGATCTGCTGGTACTGCGAGTGGTAATTCTGGTCCGCGATCTCCACCGGACTGTGCAGAACCGTCTCGGACTTCGGACGAGGAATCATATCATCTCTAGAAATAAAAGTGTAATTTTTAAACGACTTCAAAAAAAAAAATTTTAAGCAAAAAACAAAAACCGGCTTCAAAACTACAACTACAAATACATAATATATGCAAACTTAAACTAAAAAGTAAAAAATAATATTTTAATTTCTTCAAAGCATTATTTATTAACAGTTATTTTTGGAGTCATCTCCTTTTCTGAAGTCGGTTAAAAAGGAGGAGGTTTTCAATTCGTCTGTATACTTATTGCTTTTTTTATGTTTGTTACGCGATAACTCCGTAAGTTATGGACGGATTTGGATGAATCTTTTTTGTTTGGTAGGGCATATTTCAGAGGTGGTCCCATAATTTTTTCCAAATTGCCAGCCGAGAAGGATAATTTAATCCTGCTTATGCAATAAATTTTCAAACTTTTGGGAGCGGCATCAGTTGGGTGGCACCGACTTCAAAAATAACTGTTAATAATTAAATATATAGTATATATAAGTACCAATAATGTTGTCGATTGTCCTTTAAGGCTCTTGCTTTGAAATAATTAAAATATTATTTTTTACTTTTTAGTTTAAGTTTGTACATACTACATATATGTAGTTGTAGTTTTAAAGTCGGTATTTGTTTTTTGGTAGAATATTTTGTACATGCGTTGAATAATATCAAAGAACATAGATGTATATAGAAGCACAGGCCCATACAAACTTGGCACAGAAAAAGTAATTCAAGTTTTGACCTGTAGAGCGCGCGGCAATGTATCGGTGTGACACACACATCTAAGCAGTCCGCTGACTCTTCCCCTCGCGTTGTCTCGCTCGCTCTCACGAGCGAACGGCAATACCGCTCTAACAGCGGCTGGGTGCGAGAGAGTGCGCGCTATGACTCCAC
Organism: Anthocharis cardamines; assembly: GCA_905404175.1. Classification (NCBI taxonomy): domain Eukaryota; kingdom Metazoa; phylum Arthropoda; class Insecta; order Lepidoptera; family Pieridae; genus Anthocharis; species Anthocharis cardamines. Next base: position 12,829,868 of record FR989950.1, on the reverse strand, counting down.
GTCAGAGTGTCGTCCACACGGACACTAGCAGCCCGCGGTGGCTGGGGGGAGAACTACTCTTACCCCTGAGAAACCGTGACAAGCGCGTCTATAACGTCTGTTCTTCTTTGTAGGTACATCTATGTTTTATGATAATAAGTATATACGAAGTTATAACATAACAGAATAACTATAATGATTTAAAATAAATTAGGTTCACAACTCCGCCATCTTCCGCAATTGACAGCTCACGTTACGCACGCTTATTGCTTTTCTGTAAAAACTGTAGCATATTCAAATTAAGGCAGGACGTCTGTCAGGTCCGATACTATATTATTAAATCTCACCAAAAAAATGTACTCATTGTATTAATACCTGCCATAAGAATGCCCATCCGACTTCGGACAGTAGAGGAAGAAGTCTTCGCCACGCAGCTGCATTAGCTGGTCTACAGTGGGTCCGGGGGGTGCCTTTTCTGGTGGGAGAGGCAGTTGGGGGGGAGGCTGAGGAGTTAGGAGACGACTTACGAATGTACTCTCTTATCTATATAATGTATATAATATACTATACATACGACGTAAAAATTTGGTGTTATTTGATGCCAAATCAAAGAAAAATACAAAACAAATGACAAAAAAAAATGGAAAATCAGATTTTTGCAGATTAAAATTAAGGTAAATGCGAGCGAATGAAGTCGCGAATACCAACCAGTATTTTAATTTTAATATAGATGTAAAAAGGAGGCATACTATGTTTTTTTTTTCATACAAACTAAGTTGTGGATGCCGGCTAGTATTTTAGTATTTTATTTAGATTATAGAAAAGAAGTATACTGTTGTATTATCTGGTAACACTTACTTCTTTTGGCTGCTTCTGATAAAAGTCTCGAACTTTCTTTCTGGACGTTGCTCGAGACGTCGCTAGACTCACTGCGCTAAGCGAACACTGTGGATACTTCCCCTAAAAGTCATGCAAACGTCAATACATTTATTTGACCAATAGAAAGCTATATTATCAGCGATTAACATAGGCTATTTTTTGTACAGTACATAATATATAATAAAAATAAATATATAAATATATACAGCTTAAAAATGTTTAAATTAGACAACAACAGATATGTGGCCGCTCAAAAGGCAGTGACCCAGCATCAGCTGATAAACACAGCGCTGGTTTTCAGTCACCCCCTTGTTACTCTTGGAGCATCTATACTATAATACCTAACTTAATTATCTTATAATAATAACGTGATAATGTTGAAAATAATACACATCTACATTGCAACCGTGTGAAGCCGGGGCGGATTGTAGTTAATTTACGACATACATACCTCTTTGATCTTCTTTTCTATAAGCGCGTTGACATTGATGCTGTCCCACTCGCTCCTACAGTGAATCTTCAGAGCTTTGAGATCCAATTCGTAATCCGGCTCTCTGATTAACGGCTCCCTTTGAACCACCTATAGACATGGGTGATAACAGGTCAAACACGATATCTGTTATACCTGTTACTGTTACTCAATAATAACAGATGTAAATATTTGTTATTAAATAACAGTCTGTTATTTAGATACGAAAGGATATACAGGAAATCTACGCGAATAAAAATGGTATTCGCCATTCAGATAGGATTGAGGATCGGCATTCTTCGGGAGTTTCCGATTAGAATCTTAGTAGAAAATGGTAGAAATCTTGATATATCGGTACGGAATGTTTTCAAATGATCGTGAATTAACTCTAGTGATTTTTTTTTGTTTTTTTTTTGTTATTTTTCTATTTTTGATTATTATTATTATTTTGTGTGTTTCTGTGTATGTGTTTAGTTTGTAATAAATGTTATGTCTATGTCTAGATACGATCTAATTTAGGAGCGACTTCAGTGATTTCTTTCCTGGGAAACGTCCAATTGTATTTTTTTGGATAATGAATAGTATGTGCATCTCATTTTAGCAGCGACAATCATAGATATTTATTGAGACAGGTAACAATCATAGTTGTTAATGGCTTGGCTGTAACTAGTATTTGTTAAATAGCTGTTATTGAGTATTGCATGATATTTTTAATAACAGATATATCACAACCGCAGGAAAAACTGTTATCTGTTATCTTTGAATACCTGTGATTTATATCTGTTACGATAAATACGCAGTGCAGTATTTTTAAAATGAATTGTATAATTTTTATACGTTTTGGCTCATTGGCTGTAGCTGGAGGTACAAATATTGTACACATAGACTCACCTCGATGCTAGTCAAAGTTATGGGAGGTTTAGGAGTGCCCTTCTTGGCCGCGTCCAAGTCTCCGTAGTTCGCCAAAAAGTCCAGCACAAACGATGTTACACCTGCGTATCTTAAAAACGCGCCCGCGCCGAATCTATACATATGAAATAGTTGAGACTGCGTTCTGATGGGTCGTGGGTTCGAATCTCACCGAGATAACTTGTTTATAATTTTCTGTAATTCCCACGTCTGGTTATTTCGGGCATTGATCGGGTTGGAGGAATATCGAAATTCCGACCGGGTAACGAACCACCGTTCATAAATGGTAAAATCGTGAAGTGCATATTGCGCGTTTCGGTTTCAGTCTATGAATTTCCGATGGCTCCAAATAAAAAGTAGGTCGACGCGCACCTTTGACCGATGTTCTGTGGCTGAGGTGTCACCTACCATCAAGTGAACCTCATGCTCGTCTGTCGATATCTAACATAAAAAAAAGTTAACAATATATGCGGCAGTGTGCTGACATGAAATGGAAGGCTACTCAGCTAAGTTAGGGAGTTTCCTTGAAAAATGAGAAGGAAACATTCATTAATTTTTACTCTTTTTTTCTCGTATGTTCTGTCTATCTACAGGGCATATAACTTAATGTGTAAACAAAAGAAAAATAATGTATAAGCGTTTGATTATTCGTTTCGTCGTTTAAAAAAAGGAAACATTCATTCATTCATTTTTCCTAGAATCGTGTGTCCTGTCACAAGAAAAAAAATGTATCACTGTGAGTATTAGATTGATAAAGATATTAACTTACAATTTATCCGGCTGCCCCAAGCTGTTCAACACGTGGGGGTCGAATATGTAGCACACGGTTTTCACTTGGCTACCAGCTTCCGGTGGTGGCGGATGTCCCCATATCAAGAAGTGCTTGTCCCCGGCTGATAGAATCATCATATACGTCGCGCCTACTCGTTTCTCCATCAATCTGATGCCACAATATATGAGAAAGTTTGGATTGCCCATACCTCCAATCAGGGACTGAATACCGGTTAATTTACTATGGGAGTTATACCGGTATAATAAAGGTTTTTGTTAATATTCTTTCGTTTTTATTCATATTTACTGAAAAAAAAATACTGTGGTAAGTGTATTAACTCTTTAAAACTAATATCGTGGTATCTCAGTCAGACACGTATTTTGGAAAATAAAAATAAACCGGTTTCAGTCCCTGCCTCCAATTGAACTGATTTTGGTATACCTACCTATGTATTTTGACGCGCTGATCAAGTAATATGATATTGAAAATACCCGGAAATTTTCAAAACCATGAAAAAACATTCACGTTTATTTAGAAAAATATTGATTTCTAAGAAAAATGTTTCAAACAAAAGTTGGAGCTCACTAAAAGATTGATATTTTTTCATTACATTACTTTCTAAGATCAATATTTGCTGAGAAAACTGCGATAATGAGAAAAAAATTAAAAAGGTTATATTAATATTAATGGATATATAATTATTCAATATTTCTGATGTCCTGGTACTTCTTAGGATTCCCGAGTCCCCTAGTGGGGCATGGGGCAGACACATTTCTGTGTCTGTTTCCCTGATCATCGCTAACTAATAATGCTAGTGTATCCTTTAGTAATTATTAACCAGCATACATTTATATAATACTTGTTCCATATGTCTGGTGTCCTGGTAGATCTTAGGAATCCCGAGTTACCTAGTGGTTCATGGGGCATGGGGCGGACACATTTCTGTGTCTGTTTCACTGATCATTTTTCTTTACAGGCAATGCCCTGCCTGACCGAAACAATTTTTTTTATCTTGTTTCCCCGGGATACGAACCCAGGACCTCCAGTGTTAAACACATCACGCTTACCACTGAGTCACGGAGGTGGTCTAATCTATGGTTATATATTGTTTTATCAGAACGCTTGTGACCACTAATATAATCTATATACTCTCTTTATGGATCACGAATAATACAAAACCGGGTTATAATTTACTCACGACATCAAATCCGGCTCTGCCTGAATGTTATCCGGATGCTTCGCGAGTAAACCTCTGTCCGTTTCAACCATTTTGACCGTGTACTTGCTGTCGTGGAAGTAGAAAGATGTGAGCAGCTGGTTTAGTTGGAGTTGAGGTTTACCTGATAAACATAAAAACACTTTAACATACTAAAATATAGGCCAATGTGAACGCGATTTATTCATTATATAATTTATGAAACTAATTTGAACTATTATTTTTTTATGTTAGATATCGACAGACGAGCATGAGGTTCACTTGATGGTAGGTGATACCTCAGCCACAGAAAATCAGTCAATGATGCGCTGTCAACCTACTTTTTACTTCACAGTTTTTCCATCTATGAACGATGTTTCATTATCCGGTCGGAATTTCGATATCCCTCCCAACCGTTCAATGCCCGAAGTTACCAGACGTGGGGAAGAAATATTTACAGAAGATTATAAGCATCTCGTTCCGGTGGGATTCGAACCCAAGACCCATCGATGCGCACGGCAGGTGTTCTACCGAACGTAGCAACTGCCCGTCAATACGATAAATACGTCCCCGCTTACTACCTCCAGTGGTTAACGGGTTAAACTTGTAGCCAGTCAGTGGTTCGACTGGTCGAGGATCCTCCCTTTAGGTTGGAGGAAGACCACACCTCCCTTACTCTACAAGCTTGTTATCTGTTCTTAAGCTCTAGGACCAAATTTTCGTGAGTACTTCGTGCGTTTTCTGGTGCCCTGGTACTTTCGCTCTAAACTTAAAGCAAACTATATTGATATCATGATATTGTCAGCAATTCTTTTCATTTATATTGATTGAGCTTGTAGCGACATCTATGATCTGCTACAAGAATCAATACGAAGACGTCTAATCCTGAATCGCGCTATATAAATGTTTCGGAGCGCTGAGTATATATACAACATCTCGACATCAACCACTGGGGCCTTAGGGCCGGCCAGTCAGTGGTTCGACTGGTCGAGGATCCTCCCTTTAGGTTGGAGGAAGACCACTAGACATGGGTAACTCAGCGAAATTCCCCGCATCTACTCAGCAACTCAGGCGCAGTGTAGTGCGTCGGCTCCTTGAGTCAAGTCAAAATTGCGCCACGACGCAACTAAATGGGGCGCGCAATGAAACCTCCAAAACGCACGCAACGCCACGCTCATAGTTCACTCAGTCAGTGAGGTCCTGCGCCGTGCGCCAACACATTATGAATGTGTGAGCTGACTCACCCTGCGCAGTGAAGCGAGCCGACGCAATTGCGTGGCGTAGCGCAGTGTTAGACATGTCTAAAGACCACACCTTCCTCCACAAACTCACCCTTATAACACTTCATAGCGAGCATACACTGCTTGTAATACCGATCCCCGCCATCGATCACTTCATCCACATCTCGTCTATTGAGGTCTGAGGCCGGCTTCTCCTCTAGCAGAGCACGGCAGACCACCGCTATACACGCTGTTTGGGATCCTAGATGTTAAGAAAGAAATAAAGAAGGATAAATATTTTTTATTTAATAATTATTTCGCCATAAAATGTCAGAAATGTGCTAGGGCAAGCTCGCACCGGGAGCCGTAAAGGCCGGCAACCCATCTGCAAGTCCTCTAATATTGCAGATGTTCATGGGCGACGGTGTTCACTTTCCACCAGGTGAGGTAGGTAGGCTCGTTTGCCCCCTATATTATAAAAAAAAGCAAAAACGGCTAAGGACGGTCACACTTTTGGATGCGTTTTGTACGATTTCTACTCGTACGAATACGCACGAACCAACTCTCTAGTAATATGTCTCGCTATGCGAACTAGTCGTGTGTGTACACGCGTATAGTTCTGACATACGAAATCAATGCCATCTTGTTCGGGGTTTTTAGGCGTACGTAAGTACGTTAATTTCGATATGGATATAGAAAAAGTGTATAGTCTGGTCTCGAAAAAGTTACCTACAGTATGTAGTTACAACTGATTGTGGCTAAAGTTTTTTAAGCAATACAGTGTCAACCCAAATGGTTGCCATTTTGAGAAAATTGAAATTGAAGTTTTAATTAGGTTTTATTAAAATATTTCCTTTAAAAAAATAACAGAAATAATAGTTTTTTTGTAATTATTATTTTTACACTAAATGTACTTATATAATTTTTCTTATTAGCAATCAAAGTAATAGAATTTATTGCACTATTGTTACATATTCTTAGCATGTTAGGATTTCGCACCCACAAGTTTTTTCAATATTTTTGCTATTAAAACGATTGAAATAATATATATACAGTTCATAAGGAAGCGACTGGTATCAAAATTTACATTTTTGTCATTTTGTGGGTTGACACTGTATTGCTTAACAGCGTCCAGATAACCATGAAATAGCGATGTTAGCGGGTACGATTCACAGTCACTACTAGCATTCCAACGGAGAAAAACGGGCATTCAATTCGTACGTGCAATAACATACGTTTACGTACGATACAAATTCGTGTCCAATGTGCGACCGTCCTAATTACGGCACTAAGTGGAACAGTAATAAATTTTTACTTCGAGCATGCGTAAATCCATAGACTAAAGCCGAAACGCGACAAACGCAATTCACGACTTTTTCACCCGTTTGGGAGGAAACCTATGTTTAACATTTAAAATGGCATAGACGGAATTCAAGCTACAAAATGGAGATAAATGAAAATTCAATTTACCGCAAGTAGTGGATGAATACTTCTTGGAATTACATCCGACGCTTCCTTGGAGAATCATCTTATTCCTTTCCACTTGCGAAAAGTTGTGCCAGATCTTTAAATAATGGAGATATATACTTTTTTAATGTATTATATACAAGATAATAGGCATCTTTTAGATAAGACAACTATTGTGTTAGATATCGTCACAAGATGAGGTTCACTTGATGGTAGGTGATACCCCAACCAAAGAACATCAGTCAATGATACGCTGTCGATCTACTTTTTACTTCATTCATTCAATGTTCACTTGCCATTTTTCTATCTATTACCCGTTTCGTTGGAATTTTGATATTCCTTCCACCCGTTAAGTGCCCGAAGTGATCAGATCCGGCGGGATTCGAACCCGCGACCCAGCGGTGCACAAGGTAGGTGTTCTACCAAACGCACCATTGAGACCGTGAAATCAATACAGAGTACCGAAAAAGTAAAACAATCTTTCAAATTCCGACAAGTAAACAAATCTTCCTTTGATACTTTCTTTCGCTGTTAGGGGCAATGGGGCCTCCACTCATTTGTTGCCTCAGGGCCTCCACACCTCTAAATCCGCCTCTGGTAGCTGAAAATTCTTGTCTTAGTTTCAAAATATTCTGTATATTTGGAAAATAATTTGGGGCCTCCACTCTTTTGTTACCCCAGGGCCCCCACGCCTTTGTTGCCCCAGGGCCTCCACACCTCGACATCCGTCCCCAGCAGCTAAAAATTCTTGTCTTAGTTTCATCCCCTACTACAAAGAACTCACTCACCTTCTTCAATTTAGCGCATTCGTAGAGCGGCTGGGTGACTTCCTCCGGCGGTATCCGGCCTCGCTTGGTCCTTCGTCTGCGCCGGCGCAGGTGCGGTGGTATCCATTTGCGAGTTTCGATTTCTGGCAACTCTATTAACTGGAAACGTATGAGTTTAAATCAGGGACTGAATACCGGTTAATTTACTATGAGAGTTATACCAGTAAAATAAAGGTTTTTGTTAATATTCTTTCGTTTTAATTCATATTTACTGAAAAAAATTACTGTGGTAATATGAAAAACGCACATCTCAGCATAAGCTGGGATAGACCCCAGCGCTGATTTTCAGTGACGGAATATCTGAATTTCATTAGATTTTGCCTTTTTTAAATATAGAGACGAAACGAAAAGAGGATTATATTAAAACTTACTCTTATAGATATTCTATCTCACGAAGTCCGTTTGGCTATGAATGTTGTCAGCCTTGCACATATAGGTACATTGTAGTAGTGTGTGTAATCTCAGGGGTGGTAACTTTACGCACACTCGAACAATGTATATGTACGCCGGTCAACATTCGTAGCCAAACGGACTTCGTGAGATAGAATATCGATAACATTATTGGCATAATCGAGGAAATAGGTATAGTTTGCTTTCACTGAAGCTAAAAAAATATAACTTTCTTCGATTTTAAACCTCTTATCTATACTAATATTATTATTAATATTATAAAGAGGAAAGATTTGTATTTTTGTATGTTATGAATAAACTCAAAAACTACTGGACCGATTTTGAAAATTCTTTCACCAATAGAATGCTACATTATCAGCGAGTAACATGTTTTATGTATAGTACATCTACATTGCACCCGTATGAAGCCGGGGTGCGATATATATATATATATATATTATGTGTGTGTTTTTGACTTTATTGGTCTCTACCCGTATGCATGGATCTAAAATCGTCCAATGTTCCTTACCACCCTCGGCATCTTCTTAGGTCTTGGCGGTGGTCTCCACGGACGCGTGTTGATTTTAACCTTCGTGATTTCTGGCCATTTCCGCTTGAACCTTTGCTTACGTAAGTACGCTCTGTATTCAGCTTCCCTGTAAATTACACGGCATTGTTTGTGTAAGCATGTCTTTCCCACGTCTACTTACTTAGGAATATCTAAATTCCGACCGGGTAACGAACCACCGTTCATAGATGGAAAAACCGTGAAGTCAGTGGCGTAGCATAGGTAACTAGCACCCGGTGCTGTTCCCAAATTTGCCGCCCCCTTATTTTTGCAATTGACTATAAAAAATTGGGGCTCTTATTGAATAACACCAACCATAAGAGAAAACCTGTTATTACGGTGAAGTAGTAACAACAACAGAAAATTAAAAAAAAAGATTGAATAAAGTAATTTTTTTACCGTTACTTGTGAAATGCCGCCCCCGCCAAAGTGTCACCCGGGGCGGACAGCACCCTCTAATAAGTGCATATTGCGCGTTTCGGTTAGAGTCTATATATTTCCGAATACTTAAAGTAAAAAAGTAGGTCGACAGTGCATCATCTGTGGCTGAAGAATCACCAAGTGCTCGTCTGTCGATATCTAACATAAAAAAATAAATAAAAATTTCAAGCTTGCAAACTCTTGCTTACTCACTCTCTAGCAATCTGCGAAGGAGTTTTCGGTATCTCCTCCGGCTCCTCCGGTTCCTCCTTTCCTTTTCCTTTATTTTTCTTATCAGGGGCATCCCCCCCGGCTTGAGACCTAAAAATAATGTACATTATAACTGTCATTTATAAGATTAGATACGCCGTGTGATAGTCAAATAAAGACGAAATGAAATGAAATATATTATCGTTATTGCACACCACAAAATAATATTAAATATATACTAATATTATAAAGAGGAAATGTTTGTGTGTGGGTATTTAGATTATTAGTAGGGGGTAATCTCTGGATCTACGAACCGATTTTCAACATTATCATTATGAAAGCAACATTATTAGATTATCAGTGAGTGACATAGTATTTTTTGGGTACAGTACATCTACATTGCACCCGTGCGAAGCCGGGGCGCGTTGCTAGTATAGTATATATAGAAAAAAACATAAAAAGTATCGCTAGAAAGCTATTTTTTTCATTTAAACTGTACTGGCTAACTAGAAATAACTAAGCGATAAAGTAAACAATAAATAATAAAAAAAAAAAAAAAAAAAAAATTTTTGAGCCTTTTTGATTTCTGATTTCTATCTAAAAGTTGTAGTAGTGTATCTATATAATAATTATTAATTACTCTGTGCAGCAGCTGTTTTCATACTTTATTCAAATAATAATGTTTGTAGGAGCGACTGAATAAGTTCATTGTAGTACATTTTGTTTACTCACTAAATTCTTATGCACTTATATAAAAAATCATTAAATAATTTTCTAAAATATTTCCATTAAATTAATTGTTTATAATTAATTATAAACAATTAATAATATTGAGTCAGTTCTTTTTATATGAATAGTCTAGGTACTTCTAAAATTGTAATGCTTCAGCTATTTGACGACAGATGGCGATAATTTGTAAATTGTGAACAATACACTGTTATTTTAATTTCAAAAACGACTAACTAACGCTTTGGTTTTGATTTATATTATGTACATTTTCGTTTTTACCACGTTAAGCTGATTTTGATTAAATTATGTATTTATGAATGTTGCCACATGTTCTTAATTCATTTTAGATATTCAGGATTTAAAATTAAATAATTTCTTACTTTTTCTTTTCAGACATATTTTTCCGTGAATTGAATCAGTATGGTCAAGTGCAGTGATTTATGCATTCATCAGATAGTGCTGTAAAATTACAATGGTTATTTTAAATTTAAACGAATACAATAAAACGATAAAACTTAAATAAAAACATACGTTTTATGTATTTTTTCAATTTTTTTGTTTATTTTTATATTTTGTAACAAAATGACATCCACATTACGTAACGCATAATCAATGAATAATATTCAAAATTCAAATTCATGTTTCATTTCTGTCAAACAGAAGGTTATTTCAAAATTTATTTTATGTTCGACCGGTTATAATAACCTATTTTATTTTAAATAATACAATTTTAAGGGCCAGTCTCACCGGTTCTAAATAAAGTTTCAGTTAGTTATTTGCCATTTAACACTATCTCACAGTTAAAGGTTGCTGATATATTTTTTCTGTTTCACCATCTAACTCATAGATAAATTAACTGGCAAATAAATATCCGCCACTTATTATTTGACGGAACGGCAACATCGCATTTTTACGTTTCGATACGACGAGCAAATTATTGCTATTTAAAATCTATTTTGAAAACTTAAATTGTATATTATTTTTTATTTAAAATGAGATACGTTTACTTTTTTAGTGTTCTCAAATATGATTTTATTATATTATGATGATAATAGACAGTGTATGTAATATAAATAATAAATATTATATGATTACAACTTACAAGTTTGTGTACCAAATGTATTTACGTCAAATGGAAACGCAGATGTCATTTGTGACAAGGAATCTGACTTGTTCGATTTATTGACTATATTGTTATTTTATGTTTATTTGAAATGGAAAAACATAAGCGTGAAAGAAGCTTTAATTTTAGTTAAGATGAAACGGATCTAGTAACGCTTACAGACGCAAAAAAACGTGATGCGACTGTGACTTGGTAAAGAAAAAGCCTGGAAGGATCTTGGGACGGTATTTAAAGCATCATCTGGGTCAATATATCGCAATTACAAACACCTCAAGTTAAAATATGAGGGTGTTAAAAGAGATAACAAGGATATTATACACGAATTACAAAAACAACATCTTCTCAAAATAGAGTTATCAAATAAGAATTTGGGACAAAAGTGAAAAAAAAATCATAAGTTCGAGAGTCAAACTTACAGTGTTTTATTTTTTGTGCAAATTTTAGTATTTAGTCATAAACTTTTGTATCAGGATTCTGTAAGTAGTGCACAGTAGTACCTACAATATAGTATAGATTTTTCACTTGGAAAATAAATGACATATTGTAATAAGAACTTTCTTTATTTTAACAGGTTTTCCTTAAATATTCAATTTGTTAATATTGATTAACTACTAGGGATCCGCCCGGATTCGCACGGGTGCAATCTAGACAAAAAATAATAAAGATAATTGAAATGTCATATATCTAATACTTTACTTACCAATCAGTTGTAATCTTTATATCACTTTCTATTAATTGTAGAATATTATAAACAGTCATTTTGGTAAGGAATTGAATTCTAAAATCTTTATCGGTGAGTGATTCAAAATAATTTGGTCTACGGCAAATTATTCGAAACGTACATCAAATAAAAATTCAAATAAATATATCTCGTGACTACAGTCTACACTGGTTAATTTGAAAATTCTAGTAGAATTTATTATACTGAAAAATATTCCAAAACTATTTCTATTCCCGCCATTTATATGTTATCTTCCAGTTAAAAACTTTAACATCCACTTGAATCGGCTGTTAAGTTACCAGCAACTTTATCTGCCAGATATTTCTATTCAAGACTTGTGAAACCGAAATTTGTAGTTTATCTTGCGGATAAGTTCCGAATAAGCTATTCGGGACTTTATCAGCAAGCGGTGAGACCGGCCCTAAACTTATATTTATCATTATTTTGATAATAAGAATACTAATGTTCTTAAAATTAATTTTGTTTGTTAAACTTGGTAATGTATATTGTAATGAGTATAGGTACTAATTATTGTTCTAATTGAGTAAATTGATTTTCAAATATTTCATCAAACATGTATCACAACATTTTTTATTTTAAAATATTAAATTATATACCTATATCATTGCACCTTCTTCATTCTCATTTTGGAGTTGCCACATTATATATTTTTTTAAATTTCCTTGAAACAGGAACTTTCGTTAGCAACTCAATGAAGACTTCATAACTAATTGGTATTTGCCATTGGCTGCAATCTGCATATTTATACAGTCCGTGTTACAAATTTTGAAATATGTATATCATATTATATGATTTTGTAATCTTGTATGAAAAAGGTATAAAGCCGTAGCCAATATTTGCAGATTATACAATAGATTTATTATGGTAATATTGTTTAGTAATCTGTAAATCATTGTCTGATGTCAAACGTCGAATGTCAATTGCCAAGTATTATTTTCAACAAAATGGCTGAACAGTAAAGACGTGTTTTTCGATATTTTATCAAAATGGAGTTAACAAGCGAGTGTTTTTCTCAAAGTAACGAATTTTCGAGTAGTTCAGACGTAAGAAACGTTTGTTGTGGTGAAATAGTGTACAACGCTGATACAGTGAAGATTTACGATTCGGGACCTTGTGAGGTATCTATTATCGGTTTGAAGTGTTACAGACTTATTCACAAGCCTTTTTCAGACATAAAGTATTTGTGCAATAATAAAAACATGCCCGTGTGAGTTTAAAATGGCTTAGCATCCTCTATAAACTGTAAAGTTCGTATAAGTGATTAGAGAAATGAATAATATTCACGTTTGTAGTTCACGTTATCGCAACAGTGATTCGAAAATGTTTTCGCCAGTAAATTTTTCCATAACCAACTACTCCACGGATGCCCAATCGAAAACAATGAAGAACGCGATAGGAGATACATTATTATTTAACAGTATGAATAATTTGCACTTAATACCGGATCCGTTAAAGAAGAATTTAGCTGATTCGGTCATATCAGGAACAATGGAACAAAGGCAGGAGCCTGATAAGTTCGAGAAACCTCCGCCGAGAGTGGAATCCTTTACAACCCTAGGTGGTATAACGAATTTCATTTCTGGAATGTTCAATGTAATGTCTACTATGTTTCAAAAACGATCACCGTCACCCAATACACAGTACTACGATTGTTTTGACGCTTTAGACGACGAACAAATGTCGCCATCTCTAGCTTGGCATTCTGCCATGCTTGAGGTTCAAAATAAGAATGAACAGGCTCACGAGATATATGATAAATCTGATACAATGTCAGTAGTCACTAACTGTGAAGATAAACTTAATCAGGTACGTTTACTACTTAATGGTAATAATGTTCAAAAGAATAAATCACAGAGAACTAATAGGGTCTTTGTTGAACCCGGTTCTCTTGAGGAATCATTTGAAGATGCATTCTGTCCTGAAAATATTGTAAGATTGGCAAATGACACTTTAATCAAATGCTATGCTTCATACAACCATGAGAAAGGGGAATTTTCTGAGGCAGATGCTCCAATTATTAAGACTGAATTTTTTAATGAATCAATTAATACTGTCAACAATTTACCTGAAAGTTTAAAAGAAAACCATAGTAAATCAATACAACCAAAGATGGACAGTGACACAAACTTAGTGGGCATGGCTGAATCAAAACAAATAAATAATTCTGTTGCGATGGATGAAAAACATAAAGACACAGATTTAGTTAGCACAGCGGAATCAAAACAAATAAATAGTTCTGTCGCAATGGATGAAAAACATCAAATAGTATCATCTTGTGAAGATAAAATAAACAAAATCAAGGAGTTATTGCAGTGTAAACGAAGGCAAAACACAAATATAAATAAAGATGAAACAAGCACCTCTCCAATACCAATAAAAGAAGTAATATCTTCCTCATTTGGTAATGAAATTGATTCAAATAGTTGTGAAACTATAATAGAAAACAGTTTCGATGAAGTAACTGGAAAGTTTTATTCATCATCTGCAGACAGCGATGACTCGTTTCAAATTGTCTTCACTGATAGAAAACGTTTATCCTCGGATTGTGAGTCAGAAGACTCCTTTATTGTTTTTGAAGAATCACCAAACTGCTATACGTCCAATGACGTATTTGGCTCCGATTCAGATTCAGACTCAGACATGGAAGACGATTCAGGTTATGTTATGACGTGTAAACTAAATCATTCATTATCAAGGACATTTGGAGATCTAACAGATAATAGTTTGTATAGTGCGGACGTTGTGGATTGTGCAGTGCGAATGGGTGAGGAAACTGTTGTTCAACCGAAAAGGGAGGAAAGTTTTGAAACAACCAGTGACAGTGTTAAAACAACAGATCCGGAGACGGGAAGAAATAGTTTGTTGTTGGATGAGAAGAGAAAGCAGGAGAAGCAGAAACAGCCACCTAAAAAGGTTAGTTATTTCAGATATTGTTTACTTATCATAGTCCTTGAGCCATGACTTTTGAGCACTTTGGTGGCTCAGTGGTGCACATGTTTAATTTGTATTTAACACTATGGGTTTTGTGGTTCATACATTTGGGTAATGTAGTGTTTGCTGTTTGTGTCCAACAGCATGGTATCCAACAGCATGGTGTCACAGGCTCGGCACGCACACAACACGTCCACTCTCGCTCACGGCTCTCGTGATACTGACGTGGTGCGCCAGAGACAGTGTATATATAGACTTTGTGGTAACTCTATATATGTGTATTATATGACTGTGTCAGTGTGTAATTCTACAAACACTACATCCCTTTCTTATTTTAAATTTTATTTAAATTTATTATTGTTTTCATAGTTATGAGATCCATTGATTTTTATAATATAAATTCCATATTTCAGAAATTAGCTTAAGTCTTGTATATTGTGTTCCAGATTAAAACTCTGTTTATCTGATCTGGCGATATGGCTTTCCATTCACCCTCTTCATACTTTCTTAAGATAACATTCTGGATCTTTCATCTGTTTCTCTGTTATGAACTGTGGAATCACCACTATCACTTTACGCTTCTTATCTCCACACTTTCTTCCTTTTCCTTTTTGGATTTTATATATATCTCTAACATCTGCATCATTTGATTCATGATTTATGTATGTATTTCTTATTGATGGGATTTTTATTATTTGTAAGCTAGTGATGGATTTCGTAGTTCTATATTCGTTAAAAATATATTCGTTAATTGGCAGTAGTCCTAATGAATCCATCTGTGCATCTTTTAGCAGGCAACTCCCGTCTTTTCTTTTTGGTATCCGAGTTCGGTAACTTCACTAACCTTACAAACCTTACAGGTTTTTACCAAGCTTTTTACAGCTTTGTTAATATGGGGCCACTAAATTTGTGTGCTGCATCTAATACAGCTTTCCGAAGTTGCTCAAGAAAGGTTTAAATACTTAAGATAGTCATCAGTTACATTAAAACAATTATAACAAACATATAAGTTCGTCACCGAATAACAAACTGTTTTAAAATACTTATATATTTGACCAATCGCCGCTAAAAACACTTAATACATTACCAGTTTTTTTTTCGGGTCCGGTATTGTATAAGTAACTGTGCTCTTTCGAATATAACCATCAAATTAAAATTTAATTCCAGACTTAAAATGTTGACATTGAGTCTTTTTTCTGAATTTTCTGAATGCCCTATTTGGCACCCTTATCTGTATTTACAGATTACATACATTTAATATTAATTGTAAGTTTTCTAATTAAGTATTATTGTTTGTTTTTTGTTGGGATGTCAAATAAATTCATTCCAATTCGTTTCATATATAGTACAAAAGTCCTTCCTTCCAAAAATTCTAATTGTGGTTTCAATTAAACCCTCTACTTTCCGGGGACCTTACTACCATAAGGTAATAAAGTCTTATTTGGTCTTTTAATTTGATTGAAAGCATTTACACTTTTGTTTCTTAATATTTCCATGTTTCCTCTGTTCCAATGAAATCTATATTTCTTTCTCTATTTGTTTCCAGTGTATGTGATTAACTATTTACCATAATTTTCTTATTTCAATGAATGTTCCATATTTATTTTTCTTCTGGTGTCTTTACGGTTCTGCAGTATATGCGATACTGTCCATTTTTTCTTTTCAAAAATCTTCAAACTTTTTCTACTTCCCGATTCAGTAATCGAAAAACCGGACTCTCATAAACTTTACTCAGCATATGTTTAAAAAATTCATCAAGCTTTTCTATCGATACTTAAAAATATCATTGGATTCTGATTGTTTAACATTGGCACCGGGTAAATTAATGAAAATTTCTTGCACCCCTGAGCTTCCATCTTTTCACCTATAGCAATAGAGGTATTTTCTACTTCTATATTAGACATTTCTAATGCTGCAGTATCATGCTAGACCCCTTTTTTATATAAGTACTCTATAATTGTCGTTATCAATTTAATGATTTCCTTTTTTTTTTTCAATTTAATGAACTTCCATTTTAAATTCAATTTAATGAATTTCCGTTTTAAATTCAATTTAATGAATTTCCGTTTTAAATTCAATTTAATGAATTTCCAACTCTGTACAGCTTTGGTAAGCAACGAGTCAACTTATTAAACAAAACAATATTTTATTTCTTATATATTTAAATATATTTACTATTACAATTGTTGATTTTTAGGTACATATCTTCTATATCTCAATTTTATATACATTTTTAGTGCCACAATTATTTCTATTATTATTTTACTACTAAATGTCAGTTTAATTCCAAAAGTCAATGACACAATGGGGTCACTGAAAATCAATTTTGTTCTCATCACAGCATGTGTAAAACTGCAACCGAGTAGATTCCAGTTCCGGAAGACCAGACAACAGAAATCATAAGTTTAAGTCAACTACATTTTGTTTTCATTAACTATCTATTTTATTTTTTGTATGTGTGGTAAAGTTTTAATTACGAAATACATGTATATTTATTTCGATATTCTTCCCACCCGACCAATGCTCGAAGTCACCAGACGCGAGGAAAACATGCTTACAGAAAACCACAAACATGTCGTTCCAGTGGGACTCGAACCCACGACCCACGGCAGGCGTTCCACCGAACGCGCCAACGAGCCCGTCACTTCGTTGCAAATTCAATTTAATGAACTTCCGTTGCAAATTCAATTTAATGAACTTCCGTAGCAAATTCAATTTAATGAACTTCCGTAGCAAATTCAATTTAATGAACTTCCGTAGCAAATTCAATTTAATGGACTTCCGTAGCAAATTCAACTTAATGAACTTCCGAACCAAATTCAATTTAATGAACTTCTGTTGTTAATTCAATTTAATGAACTTCCGTAGCAAATTCAATTTAATGAACTTCCGTAGCAAATTCAATTTAATGAACTTCCGAAGCAAATTCAATTTAATGAACTTCCGTTGTAAATTCAATTTAATGAACTTCCGTTGCAAATTCAATTTAATGAACTTCCGTAGCAAATTCAATTTCATTAACTTCCGTTGTAAATTCCATTTGGTGAACTTCCGTTGCAAATTCCATTTCACTCACTGTGTCACAGTTTAGCAATATTTCGTTAAACAAAATGTATATAAACATCACTAAACTGTATTTGATTCAAACACTTGTTGCATATAAGTATAATACCTGTAGAAAATACAATCGAATCTGAAAACAAATCATTAATAAATGATTAAAACAACATTTCACATTTTATATGAATACTTGTGAGTGAGGCGTACCAATTGTAACATATATAAATCACAGGTACTCAAAGACAAAAGATAGAAGTTGGCCGCGACACATCCGTTATTGCACTACTAAGCAACAACCTCTCAATCAAACTCTTCAATCTTTCAAAACTACGCTCCTAAGTATAATTTATCACTGTGATAAATCCATTAGTTATTTTCTTGTATTTATCAATTATTTACTGTATGTTTTGTTAAAATAATATGTATGTCAATAGCACCACCTACTGTTACCCTATCAGCCAAACCTATTTCAGATTAGCCAGTACAGGTTGCCTGCCCCTTTTATTTCTATTAGATATGGGCGTTTTCGCTTTTATTCACAAACGGCCATGTAACCGATATACAGTTTTCATATCGATATCGAAAACCGTATTCAGATATCGATATAAATTACTAAGGTTTGCAAACGTTAACATGATATGGGCAAACTAGAAACGAACTCAAATCGTCTTTCACTCCACCTATCGATCGCCTGACCAACCATTTAGAACTCTGTCCCTGCTACCATAAATCAATTTGACACAATTGAAATTATTTGTTAGTCAATAAACAATTTTATCATAAAAAAATTGTTAAGCGCACTCTTTAGCATCCCAATAATTATCAGTAAAATAATAATTTAATATATTTCCTGATAATATTTTTAAACGTGGCATACTTGTCAAAGAAACTAAACCTTATTCACAACCTTGCAAGCCATGACATATTCGCTTCATCTCTTGTACGCCAGTACACCAATACGCAATTAGAAAGATATATAACGAATATGGAAGCCTTATATCGTTTGTGTTTTGTTCGTTATAGCGGTCTTTGAGTTCTAATACAACCCATTATCATGTTTTCGCGCGCCAGTTACGGCTTTGACAAGTTTTCGTGATAACGGTTATTTTAATAAGTATATCGATACGGTTTGGCATGTAACACATAACCGCCATAAACCACGCTTTGATATATCGAACTGATGTCTAATTTCTATTCATGTTTTATTGAATTTTTTGCAACAAAGTTATACTTCATTTCATTTAAACAACTGTTTACCAACTACTATTAACAGCCAAGCCATTTCCAAACAACTGTGATTGTTACCAGACTTAATCTACGATTGTCGCGTGCTAAACGGGTTGCACGTATTTATTATCCAACAGAACACAATTTGACGTTTCACAGGAAGGAACTAACCTTGAAAAGTCACTACTAAATTAGATCGTATTATCTGTAATTCTTTTAGTATATCACTAACACTCTTATTATTAATAGACATTTATATCTTGTTATTTTTTTAGCACAGTAACAGGTATAACAGATATTACGCTCGACTGATGTCAGACTCATGTCTAAATACCTACTAGCGGTATACGTTTTCCTGCTAGAATATTGACTATATTTTGTGAAAATATTTCTAGATTTGAAAATACCATTTCCCTTATTCTTTTCTTTGTCTAGTATGTGACACTGACACTGATTTGGATTGGACATCAATTATTACAAATAAGCTACAAGCACGCGAGCCGTCAATTATTGTGCAAGATGGCAGAATTCCGAATCCAATCCATTCCGAAACTAACTTTTTCTGCATATATTCTTCCTGAATTTTTCGACATTTTAATAGTTATTCCATTATTCGCGACGTATACCAATCCAACAAATAAGTATCACTAAACTATCGGTGTAGCCTTTCTTGTTTTACAAGTGGCATAACCAACAAACAACATAGTATTAAAAGGTTACAAGGAAGAAACTGTACAAAATATATTGTCGAATGCAATCCTGATGTGATTTAATAGTAAAAATCGGAACGGATATCTTGCATAATTGAGATTCAATTACGCAGCGCATGTATGTGAATTACTATCTGATGTTAGCTAATTAAACTATCTAACCATTGTTATAATAAGATAACACCTCAACTATAAGCAACATATTATTATTATTATTATTTTTTGCCATGTAGGTCAAAAGGTCGTGTTACTAATGCACCGACAACAACTGAATAGAACCATTAAGATCCGTAACGACCGTTCCGTAAACGCGTCCGATCCGGCGCCCCAATATTTTTTATTGCATAAACACGACAAATAATTTAATTAGTTGCTATGAAACAATAATACTGACAGTCGATATCAATTACTATTCTATTAACCTCAATGTTATTAAAAAGAGGGTAGATTTGAGTTTTGCCTCTCTTGAACGACTTTTCTTAGCAAAGCAATGCCTTTCGATCTAGCAAATTATAATACTAAGCTATTGAGTGCACCCAGTAAACAGAATGAGTGAATGAATAATATGGAAATAACTTGTATGAGTTTTATAACAAAACCACTTTTTATCCTTTCCTTTTTAAAAAATTAATGAATTTGTTTTACTGGCCTTTATCCTCGTCGCCATTTGTAGTGTTTGCTGTTTGTGTCCAACAGCATGGTATCCAACAGCATGGTGTCACAGGCTCGGCACGCACACAACACGTCCACTCTCGCTCACGGCTCTCGTGATACTGACGTGGTGCGCCAGAGACAGTGTATATATAGACTTTGTGGTAACTCTATATATGTGTATTATATGACTGTGTCAGTGTGTAATTCTACAAACACTACAGGTAACAAGAAAAATTATTTTTTTACTTTCATGCATACTACCTATTAAGAAAAATGATCAGTGAAACATACAAAAATTAGGGATTTCACTCAAATCCATGTCTCATTATTTTTTTATTAATATTGTCTTTTACTAGATTAAAACGCAATTTATTCAATATATTATTTATCACAGCATTTCATATGCTTTTCAGCGAGTGTGGCGGGGAGACAGTCTTGACAGATGTCTGTTTAGTATTGCCTTTGAACACTTTGTTTACATCAAACATTTAAATTATTATATTCCATCAGACTAAGGACTCCAACATTACATGCATCCTGCATTAATTATTAAAGGTTGTTACAATCTATTCTAAAATAAGATGCATCAGGGAATGTAACGCCTTGAAATTTAACACATAAATAAATCTCTATGGCAAATATCATGGGTGTAGTGTTTGTGTCCAACAGCATGGTGTCACAGGCTCAGCACGCGTCCACTCTCGCTCACGGCTCTTATGATACTGACGTGGTGCGCCAGAGACAGTGTATATATAGACTTTGTGGTAGCTCTATATATGTGTATTATATGACTGTGTGTCAGTGTGTTAAGATGAACAGTAAATAGAATTATAGATATAATTATACAAACACTACAATGGGAGGAAATCTTAAAGGCCGGCAACACCTGCAAGTTCTCTGGTGTTCTGTAGTTTGCTCCCGATTCCATAAAAAAACATTTTTAAATATTTTTTATTATTAATCGTAGAGGAGTTGCAGGGCTTTTTACAAAACATTTGACTTCCTGAGTAGCAACATAAATATAGTTGAAAATCTATTGATAAATCAAAGCACTCTGGCTTCACACGGGTGCAATGTAGATGTACTATACACTAAAAATAGCGTATGTTACTCGCTGATAATGTAGCTTACTATTGGTGAAATTTTTAAAATCGGTCCAGTAGTTTTTGGGTTTATTAATAACATACAAAAATTCAAATCTTTCCTCTTTATAATTTTAGTATACAGGTCACAAATAAACAATGATTAGTTATTGTTAAACAACGGTTATGTCCTCAAGGTGAATTATTATTCTTGCAATACGTTATTTATAGCAGATTTTGATAAGTGTTTGTGGTTTTACATAAAATTTGTACATGGTATTCAACTAAATAGAGTATTAGGAGTTACATTAATCCATTAAGTGCCAATTATTATTTTTTTAAATATAATTACTATAAAAGTATAATTATATTAGAATTATGTTTCATCTTGAAAATATTTGATACTTTTTGAAGAGACCCAAATGGGCATCGGGGCAGCTAATGGGTTAACCTTGCATATCAAAGATGTGGGATCTAATCTCGTCAAAACAAAATTCTGTGTTAAGTCCCAAGGAAACATGATAAAAAATAATTTCACTTAAAACAAGGCACAGAATGATGTTGAAATGTTTCTCTTTAATGTCAACAAAGTATCCCATTTTCGTGTCTATTTATTTCATTAAATGTTTTATCTAATACATATATAAAATTCTCGTGTCGCGGTGTTTACGGTTAAACTCCTCCGAAACGGCTTTCCCGATTCTCATGAAATTTTGTGTGCATATTGGGTAGGTCTGAGAATCGGACATCTATTTTTCATACCCCTAAGTGATAAGGGTTGTTCACCCTTAAAAACTTTTTTTAGTTTTTGGACGAAATTTTTTGTTTTTATTTTTTTATAATGTGGCATTAAAAAATACATACAAACCTAAATGTTTAATTTCTTATTACCAACCCCTGCCTTTTAGAAATTATTTACATGGCCAAACAACGATTCCGGGTCAGCTAGTCTTCTATAATATACAAAAATCGTGTCATGGTCCTTGTGGTTGCACTCCTTCGAAACGGCTCGTCCGATTTTTATGAATTTTTTTATGTATTTTGGTAGGTTTGAGTTCTTTAAGTATATTTCATATTGCCAGGTCTAGATTTTTTTGTAAATATATATTTTTTTGATTTGGCATCATATCATCTTAAATTTTCACTTCGTCCTGCGTATAAATATCTCAATATACATACATATACTGATTTCCTATCGGTCACTTGTAGTGAAGGGCATTCAAGGCTGTGCTTAACGAGTTTATCTTGAAACACAACTATTTTATTTACATCTAGCCATAAAGAAGCAGTGTAGAAGTTGGTAGTATTAATGTTTAAATCCTGAACAATTTTCTAGAAAGTATTTATTATTTATTTAATTAAAACGGACATATGTCCAATTACAAATAATCACAATAATAAAACATATATATAATCAAATAATATAAGTAATAAATATAATTCGCAATACAATAAGATTGCAAAATAATAAGATTAAAATATCTCACATTCATACATTCATACACCACATTCACAAATCTTCAGACAATTTGACATAATTGCCAGGCAAGTATAGGGAATAAATAAATATACTATAGGCATCTGTCATTTCTATGCAATTTCAAATAATTTCTCATACAACACGCTATGACTCTATTGGCCTTAACTGCTTAATGTTTTGCGGACGTGAATGATGAGGCATGTCAATGGCTCAGCCGTGAAATTTTGCTGTATTTGCTATGAAAAGTAGGATTTTTGCTACTCCAACGGTTTAGGTAGCGCACGTCAAGATAGCTCTCAGAGGGCACGTATTTTTCCGACTTACTTCACACTTATCGTAATATTTTGGCCAGATTACACAAAATGTAACCTGTGTTATTTTGATGTATAAGCTATATTACTGTATAGTTTCATCAAAATCCGTTCAGTAGTTTTTGCGTGAAAGAGTAACAAACATCCATCCATCCTCACATACTTTGGCAGTTAAAATATTAGTATAAATTATTATAATAAATATTATTAGTAGAATAGATATTAGATAGATAAAGAGATTTCGCTTTTGATTTTTTTTCTCATAGGCAAGCGTGATCTTGATGCAAACTGGTTTTATATAATTCTTATCGTTGCAATATTTGATAAAGTATCGACGCTTCTAAGGCCTTGTCCATCTAATCATTCATACTGATAATGTAAGTGAAATTTTGGCGCTACACTGAGATAGTAAAATAATTGTGTATGGACATGACATTTATTACTTAAATATCAGCGATTAGTTAAATATTTAGAAAAATAATATTCATTTGCATTACAACTTATATAGTAGCAATCACAAAATGAAAAATGCAAAAAACCTATCATTCAGCATAAACTGGGACGTGATGTGCCCCAGCGCTGATTTTCAGTGAAACCGTGGGTGTGTGTGTAAAAAATCTCTATACCCTTATAACCTCACACAGCGACACTATTCTCATACCTACAAAATATATACATAAAATATTTCATAAAAATCGATCGTGCCGTTTCGGAGGAGTGCAATAAACACCGTGAGACGAGATTTTTATATATATAGAGATTTGATTTCCCAGGGGAATCTCGAACCCGAGAACTTTGGAACTATACGTAAAACGTAACCAATGAACCATAGGTGCGACCTCAACACGAAAAAACAAACCTTTTTTGTTTTGTTGAGTTCCATTCATTAGAGATTGTAAATCATTGAAGATTTTGTGAATCATTTAGTGACGAAATACAAGCTAGTATTACTATTTATGTAGTTTGTGACTGGGTAGACCCACTTTCTGGGTAAACCCAGGGCTTTAAAACCACTTCCTTGCATAGGACACTAGCGACACGCCCCGGTTTCGCATGGGTGCAATGTTTATGTGGTGTCAGTGTGGAGTAATTAATAATATTACTTATTTTTCAAAATAATTACGGTCCGATCACACTGACCGGCTCGGACAGCATCAGACGGCGCTCTTCTTTTTAAACAGACCGGCTCGGAGAGGGTTATACGCTTAGATAGACCGGCTGGAAGAGCGCTGTTAAAGCGGATGCGCCGTCGGAGCCGAGATGATGTTCTACATGGGCGGTTTCGCGCAGTCCAAGCCGGTCGGCTGCGCAAACGTGGAAGAATACGTCATCAGAGGCAGCCGATTATGCTTCTCTTATTGTTTTATACTAAGCGCGTTAGGTTGTTTCTCAAGCATTCTCAATAATATAAGAAGTGAAATGTAAAATTAACCTTGTTTCAAACACCAAAGCTCTATTTTAATTGCGATCATCAATCTTTTCACTCCGAGCCGGTCTGTGTGAATGGACCCTTAGCATTTTCGATGAACTTCTCAGCCATATTGATTTCTTGCGACATCACTAAACTTAAAAACTAAAGATAATCCTATTTACTATATAGAAGTTTTTTATTCGTTTCGGAGTTTGTAAATATAAAATTCTCTCAGCTCTAGAAATATCACCTTCCGGAAAATCGAGTTTTGCTGTCGAATATATAATGAACTTGTATTAAAAACTGGTTTTATAAATATTTATCGTTAATAATATATCAATTGATTTTCGTTGCACCTTACCTACTAGTTGACTAGTGGCGAGCTACAACAAACCTTTTCCAAGGAAAAAAAACGTATCTAGGGTACAATGCTAAAAGCTAATAAGTATGAAATTAAATTCACGATTAGGGACATACTATATGTATATACTAATATTATAAAAAGGAAAGATTTGTTTGTTACAATTTATCTCGAAAACTACTCGACCGATTTTAAAAAGCTACATTATCAGCGAGTAACCTAGGCTATTTTTTTTGTATAGTACATACATCTACATTGCATTCGTGCAAAGCCGGGTCGGATGGCTAGTAAAAAAATTACAACCACGATACTATCAATATCATCATTCCAAGCCCTTACAACAAATATTACTCACGCCACGTCAGTTTTACTCATTACTATTGTAATCTTATGTTTACACAACAATTTCATTCTATTTCAAAGTCACTTCAACATGAATAACGCGAAC
Organism: Anthocharis cardamines; assembly: GCA_905404175.1. Lineage (NCBI taxonomy): Eukaryota > Metazoa > Arthropoda > Insecta > Lepidoptera > Pieridae > Anthocharis > Anthocharis cardamines. Next base: position 12,804,294 of record FR989950.1, on the reverse strand, counting down.
TGGGTTTATACTCTATGTTTGTTTGTTAGGGTTTAACTCAATTATCTATATATATTTAAAAGAAAGTTGTGTTAGTTACACCGTTTATAACTCAAGAACGGCTGTACCGATTTTAACGATATCTTATTTGTTGGATTCCTCTATGTCCCGAATAAGATATAGGCTATTAAAATATTGGAAAAAATCAGGAAAAAAATATATGCATAAAATTAATTATAAAATAAATTAGGTTCGGAACTCCGCCATCTTGACAGCTCACGTCATGCATTCTTAGCTTTTTTGGAATAACGAATGTCCACTGCAAATCAGTGTCATATTAGACAATTATATAAAAAAGTGGGCAAATGGGCATATTCAAATTTAATAATAATTATATAATTTCGAAGCCAAAATTGTGGCAGAACAACGTCTGCGGGGTCCACTAGTATCCTAATAAACAAACAAATCTTTCTTCTTTATAATATTAGTATAGATTCAGACATCTGTCACTTTCCAACCTGCGCATGAGCACGCGCGCTGTAAGGCATGATATAATATTTATATTAATACTAATATTATAAAGAGGAATGATTTGTTTGTTACGATTTAACTCAAAAACTACTGGATCGATTTTAAAAATTCTTTCACCAATAGAAAGCTACATTATCAGCGAGTGTATAGTAGTACATCCATATGAACCCGTACGAAGCCGGGGCGTGTTACTAGTAGTAAGAAATATAACGGTTGCAAAATAAGAAATATTTGATAAGACACATTCAGTATGTTGCCATATTTGGTTGACCACATAATATTATCTATGTGTTGAAATGTGCGTTTACACAATCCCTTTCTATTACATGCCCTTGTAGTCTAGAAGCTAATTAATTATCGAGCGACATAGTCTAAGAGCAACGTTTTTTTTTTACTGAATTATAGACAGTTTTTGGACGATTTTCCAGTGGGAAAGCCTGAGTGCAGGCGGTTGGGGTGGTAAATCCCAATTGTCTAGAAGGCTTTATTCCCTGAAGAGACCCAAGTTATATTTATCGAATACTAGTTAGAATTACCTAAATAAATAGCATTTTGCAAATTCATCAACATTTGACGGGCTCGTTGGCGTGTTCGGTAGGACACCTGCCGTGCTCAGCGATGGGTCGTGGGTTCGAATTCCACTGGGATTTTCTATGAGCATGTCTTCCCCACGTCTGGTTTGGGCATTGGACGGGTGGGAGGAATATCAAAATTCCGACCGGGTAACGATCCACCGTTCATATCTATGAATAAAATGTCCATCTGGAAAAAACCGTGATGTGACATTGCGCGTTCCGGTCTCAGTCTGGATTTCCGATTGCGAATGAAAAAGTAGGTCGACAGCGCATCATTGACTGATGTTCTGTGGCTGAGGTATCACCTACCGTCAAGTGAACCTCATGCTCGTCTGTCGATATCTAACATAAAAAATGTATACCTACGTTTTAAAATTTACAAACAATGTCCACAGTTCGTAACATAATCGCAAGGTCGTTGTGCGATTCGGTTTAAATCGCGATGTCACGATGTGAATCAGCATGACCAGATTGTGACGTCACGGGTCGATATAGAACGGTCAAGAGCGTGTTGGGTGACTCATGCGCACCTCAATCTACTGATGTGCGAATTTAACCCTTAGTGCTCCGTTGGCTCCACTACGGGGCCAAAATATGTTTTAGCAGTACTATGCTTAACACAGTAACTAATGCACAGTGGTGGCAATTTCTATCAACCAAATGAATTCCAGTTTTTCGTTTCCAAAGAGTACGGGGATTTAATTTTTTGTTTATGGTAAATTTTACGCAAGCTTAGTAACCAGTAGGTTAGTTCTGATTAAAAATCTAAAACCCCAAATCAAACATACTAAAAAACAAGAGGACACCGTTAGTCAATATTGACATAATATAGAAAATTACAGTAAATATCAACTCCGTAGCAATAGATGGCGTTAAAATGGCAACTTTGTGATATTTCAAATCATTCAGTCAGTCAGTCTGCCGCGACCACGGTTGCTGAAAAGCATCCGAAACGTCGGGATATATATAATACCAGGGTGAATCAAAAAGTGCATATATATGAAACTTTTTTGGATCAAGTTCGATATTCATATTAAAGAGTGTCTATCACACTATATTTATGCAGACTGTCACTTGTTTTTGTCAGTTCGTTCGCATGTAATAAATTTTTTTGTGCAACGAGTTGCTAAAAAGTCAAAATTATGGATAAAAGTGAGTTACGTGCGGTGATAAAATATCTCAGTTTGAAAAAAATGTCTACGAAGGAAATTTTTTTGGACATTCAGCAGACATTAGGGGATGATGCTGTACCCTATTCTACGGTTGCGTACTGGGTGGCTGAATTTAAAAGAGGTAGATCAAGCTGTAAAGATGACCCGCGTTCTGGGCCGCCTTCAACCTCCGTTACAGAAGAAAATGTCAAAAAGGTTGAGAATCTGGTTTTGGAAGACAGAAGAATGACTATAAAACATATAGCTGAGATCCTAAAGATATCTTTTGGTAGAGTTCAATCCATTTTAATTGATTCACTGGGGTTCAAAAAAGTGTCTGCAAGATGGGTGCCACGAATGTTAACCGACGAAAACAAAAAGCGACGTTTGGAAATTTCCAAGCGTAATCTCGAAATGTTCCAGCGTGATTCGGATAATTTTTGCCGTCGTCTTGTCACCATGGATGAAACGTGGGTCCACCATTTTGATCCTGAAACTAAAAGACAAAGCATGTCTTGGAAACGACCATCCTCTCCATCCATCAAGAAATTTCGAGTTGCTCCTACCGCTGGCAAAGTTATGGCCTCTGTGTTCTGGGATAGTGAAGGAATCCTTTTTATTGATTACATGCCAAAAGGCAGACGATTACTGGACCCTATTATGCAAATTTAATCCCGAAAGTGCGTGAAGCGATTAAAGAAAAACGTCGTGGAAAACTGTCGTTGGGCGTGTTGTTCCTTCCTGCTCATCGATCGGAAGTTGCGCTCAACGCAATCCGCTGTGCTGGCTTCAATCTCCTTGACCACCCACCCTATTCTCCGGACTTAGCCCCAAGTGATTTTCACTTATTTCCAAAATTAAAAGAGGAAATTCGTGGAACAAAATTTCACGATAATGACGCGGTTATAGCTGCCGTAGAGGACTTTTTCGAGAGTCAAGAAAATATATTTTTTTTTCACAAGGAATAAGGAAGTTAGAAACGCGTTATTCTAAATGCATTGCATTGGAGGGAGATTATGTAGAAAAATAAAATATTATTATTTAAATCTTTGCATTTTTTAATATTGATTCCAAGAATTTTTTGATTCACCCTCGTATTAATAATATAAAATATAATAAATCGTGTTTTAATCCGGAATATAGTATTTAATTTAAAGTGTGATACTCGCCTTAATAAAAGACAATAAACATATAAATTTTGAACCAACCCAAAATAAAAATATTTTATTAATAATTTTTTTCCTTACTATTATAGAATTTGCTAAAAAATTAAAATTATTCATTTAAATTTTAAGTTGCTGCGTTATCGTCGGCGAATATATCAACAAAATAATTTGTATTATTGTTATCTAAAGATCTCGAACAATAGATATTGATAAATGGTATGTTTTGTAATTTGATGCGATCAATAGACATTTGACATTGAAAGGTAACCTTTATTCTTAAGGTAATAGGGTATATTTTCCTTCTCGTAGCGTCGAGAGTGATTCAACCTATCTTCCCCATTCATTCCGTACACTCATTGTTACTCATTGAATGATTTACGCGACTAGACAGAGTGACATATGGACACAATTGTTTATTATTGTTGTCTTATAAACAAATGAAAGCATTAAGCATTGATGAAAGTGGAAGAAGCGAAAGTGGTATGTAAGGATCGGAGCATATGGAATTCCGTGATCTCTGCCTACCGCAATGGAAAAGAGGCGTGATGTATATGTATGTATGTAAATGTCTCCGTGAATCAGTATGGCTAGTAATTTTACAACCGAAGGTTTCGAGTTTGAACAAATAATCAGTGATACCGACACACAGCCACAGAAATGTGGCTACCCCACGCCTAGGGAATACAATCCCGGGAGCCCGGCATCCCGGTCGTTTTGTGGTCCCGTAAATCCCGGTACTGTACTTGGCTAATCTCGGGATTTTCGGGATTGCTACAAAAAGGTTTATTTTGCATTCCGTAGTCCGTTGCGCCTTGACAATAACTTTGCCTAGATTATATTACAGCATTTATTACTGTATAGCGACAAAACCAACTCTTAGATACACCGTACAATACATACGTACTACACAGGTACCTACAGCCCTAATAATATGTTTGTCGTAGAACTTAGAAGGGTCTTTGCATCTCGGAATAATTTCTACGAATTAGTTTATTAGAAGCTATGTAATTTTCCCCTTACTAAGTCATAAAATTAGAAGTTTGATCACGTGGCCAATAAATAATTTTGTTGCTTGACTTATAATTTCTCATATAATACAAGGTTACCTTATCAATAGTATGTAAATTTTGTGTGATCGGCCTATACTTAAATGCTTCAAATGAAACATCGTAAGAATCGAATCACATCTTAGAATCTTATCTTTTTGCACATGGCATATCTGTACTAATATTATAAAGAGGAAAGATTTGTTTGTTTGTTTGTTACGATTTAACTCAAAAACTATTGGAACGATTTTAAAAATTATTTCACCAATAGAAAGCTACATAATCAGCAAATTATATAGGCTATATAGTACATATACATTGCCCACGTGCGAAGCCGGGGCGGATCGCTAATGTCTAATACTGTACCTTTTGTCATTTTGAGCTGATGCCTCAACATTGGTGAGGTTCTGAAAACCAGCGCTATGCCAAGAGTATTGACATAGCACAACCTGAGTAACCTCACCATTTAGGTACTCGTAGCTAGCAAACACATTTTTCTTTTTTATGTTTTACTGATTTTGTATTTTTATTTCTTCTCATTGTTTGTTTGTTTTGTGCCTAATAAATCTATTGTTATTCTGATATATTATGACCTGCCTACAACTCCTCATGTTTCCATTGCAGGTGCGTTTCTCCCCTCACCCACCGAAAGTGCATGTGATGCGAGTTTGGGCTTTCGCGGCGCGACAGGCGAGAGCTGGTAATTGGGAACGAGACGCGTTGGACCGAGAACGGTTCAGACGGAGGTTGGTACATTCTTTTTTTTATAATATAAAGCAAATCCTCTGATATTGTTCATAGAGGAGCCCCCTTACGAACAATATCCCTCTGATTTGCAGATGCGTTGCCGGCCTTTAACGTAGTCTACTTATCCTGTTGGTTGCTGATGAGATAATGAATGTGTGGAGGGAGGGAGGTTTGGTCTTCCTCCAACCTAAAGGGAGGATCCTCGACCAGTCGAACCACTGACTGGGCGGCCCTAAGGCCCCAGTGGTTGATGTCGAGATGATGTATATATACTCAGCGCTCAGAAATATTTTTATAGCGCGATTCAGGATTAGACGTCTTTGTAATGATTCAAATGAATGTAATATTTGCCCTATGACTCAAATTAATGGAGACATGAGATCTAAATAAGTGAAGTGAAGTCATTTTGGGTTTTTCACGCTGAAGAAAGATATGTTTTTCGCGAGTAACCATACTTTTTATTATTTAAAAACTATCTTGCATCGAGAATATATTATTATATAGCACTAAAATGAACTACTACAAATCCCTACAATACCGTCTTCATCTTGGTGTAAATACTGTGAAAGTATGAAAGCCATTTCCATATAAATTCAGATTTACGCAGCGTGATAACACTAATCGAATTGTCATTTCTCTAGATCTCACTTTTCTAATAAGGTCGGTGGGGCATCTAGATCTTCTGTTATAACAAACTTGAGGTCAAAGACACATTAATCATTTTTCTCTATCATTATGACGTCACAAGGGACGCTTCTCAAACAAATCGCACCTTGAAAGTTCAACGACATCTTGTGAGATTATTGTTCATCTTCAAAATGCAAAGAACTTCAAAAGGTCAACTTTATGCCGCTAGATGGCGCAAGTGTCACTATGTCATTATTAGGAACTCCTACTGTTTACGAGAACTTTAAAGATGACTAGCTGACCCGGCAAACGTTGATTGGCCATGTAAATAATAATACCATCAAAAACATAAATTGTAAAAAAATCCAAGTCTTGCAACTCAGTTCTTCTATCGTAAAAAGTTGTGAGATCCATATAATACCAAGTCGGTCAATTTATTCAGTCTCTACTGAAGGATCCTTCTGTCTTAAGTAATTACATGATAAGCTAACCTAACAATATCTTATAGTGATCGTATCAATGCCAATATTAAAAATCTTTGATGTTTAAAATAAATAGATTGATAGACTTGATTTATAGACTAAACACTAATTGTATTCTAAATTTCAAGTTTCTATGTCTGCTAGAAGTGCCTTAGAGTTTTGATGATCGGTCAGTCAGTGAGTGAGTGACAAATTATCAAACTTTGACTAGTTATAATTCTTAAACTACTGGTTCAAACAGAATGATATTTGAAATATACCGAGTTTATACAATGTCTGCTTAGTGACTGAAAATTCAGGATTCTAGTTTTATCCACAACGAAGTTATAGGGGGTCGAAAATGGCCCGAACTACTTCGAGAAAAGGATAGTACGGCCGTGCCACTTTTTGCTCGACTTGGCGGGGGCACTACCGTGCCCCCAGATAATTCAACATCGCAGGGGTTGGCGATAAAAAAGTAAAAATTTAGGGTTGTATGTATTTTTTAATGCCACATTATAAAAAAATAAAAACAAAATTTCCTCCAAAAATAAAAAATAAATTTAAGGGTGAACAACCCTTATCACTTAGGAGTATGAAAAATAGATAGTAGCCTATTCTCAGACCTACTGAATACGCATATAAAATTAGGTAAAAATCGGTAAAGCCGTTTCGGAGGAGTACGGTAACTAACAGTGTGACATGGAAATTTTATATATTAGAAGATTTACCAAAAAACACATTTTTCATTTAGTGTCAGTTTGGTTTTCAAGGTGCAATATGATGTAATGGCACAGTTGCCCAATATTGTGTTTAATTTTCCTCTCTCCTTCATATTTTTTTCATTCAAAAACAGGGTTCACATATTATATAAATTACTTTTACAGAATAGCAGATGTCGATGTAGCCATATCCTGGGTGCTGAAACCTCAACACAGAACGCGAGTGATGTTCCAGAGATTCATGCCTTGGTGGAACGCGCAGAAACGGAAAGAACTAGCCGAGAAAAAGGCACTAGAGAATTTAGCACACGAAAAATTAATTGAAAATAGTTCAGATATTAACCAGCAGTGTACAGAATCAGAAGAAAATGGGGAAGAAACTGTTGAGAAAATTTGTAAAGAACAAATAGGGGTTGATGGCAAAAAAGATAAGTTATACAATTTTATTGGTGAAATACTAGATAAAGAAGACACATCAAAACTAGGATGCAGCCATATTCAGCAAGAAGATATGAATAATGAAATAAGGATGGCTGAAAATGGGACAGATGTATTACCAAAAAATAATGGTGGACAGGGACAAGAAATGGACAGAATGCAAGAAGAAAAGAAGTTAGATGTCGATGGTTTAGATCTTATTAAAGAAGAGCAGTCGAAAGAAAATCGAATACAAGAAAATAAATTAAATACTGACGACAATTTCAAAATTAATAATGTTTTTGGAGAATCAAGAAGTGATATGAATGGTGTTTTGGAAAATGCTAATGATTTCTGTAAAAAATCAAATTGTACGGTGATTAATAGGGACTTTTTAGAATCAAAAAACAGTAGGAATTCTATAGACTTAGATACTTGACAAAGGGAATATTTTGTTAAAATTTTAATTTAGTTAGCTAATAACATATCATTTGTAATATTGAAAGGAATGTATTATGAGTTAAATTCAGGAATATTAAAAAAAAAGAGTAATATTTAAATACCAAAGTAAAAAAAAAGAAAACCAGTCGAAAGAAGTATAGTTTTTGGTATCAGTATTAGTGTATTGGCGTGGCTGGCAATGGCATGGCAATTATCGCTGATAGTGATGCCAAACTTGATGGAATTAATATCACCTAAATTGAATCACGTGAACCATCTTATTTGACGTCCATCCATTCCGCCATTTTAAAGTAATAAAAAAGCTTCATAATAATTTTACAATATTCATACGTATTAATAACATATAGTCTGGCTAGCGAAAGTTAAGATGGAAAATGGGCGAATTTAAAAAGTATTGATGTGACAACACCAAAATGACAATGAAAAACTTGATTTCATCAGTCAGACTATCACTATAGTTACCCATGTCATGATATTATAGCTTTGTATGGATTCTTGTATTTTTTAAAACGTGTCAAACTATAAAATTTTATATCGGATTGTGCAATAGTAAAATTATTTATTGCCAATGTATATGAAATATACTATAAATCGCCTATAAACTTGTATTTATATGAAAAAATATTGTAATATTGCCGTCTCATTCGATATCAAACAGAATGATAGAGATGGCAATACTTTTACTTTAATATATTATTTAAGAGGTGCTATTCTATTCAATCTCCATATATAAGCGGCTTTTGGAGATATTTTAACAGTTATTATGTTCAATAGCTATTGTTAGGGAAGAAAACATCGACATAGTGGAAAATTGAATTAAAATACAATTTGTCATCAATATGCATTGAGAAATCGAGGGATTCTAAATTGACAATTAAAATTGAATAAGGGCTGTCTTTTCTAAGTTTTCTTCTGCTCGATACTGTTAGCAGTTCGTATGTGAGAAATAGCAATCGCTAAGAAAAACAATGTGTCACTGACTCTGACTGATTGGGGGATAGTGTGGTCAATAGTCAGTCAGTCAGTCAAAAGATAGTGGCGAGACTTGTAGGAGACCACCATTGAATGAGTTCGAAGTGTTGAAACTAGCTCCCATGACCGCTCAAAGGCTGAACTCAATATATAAAATTTCAAAAACAGTCAGCTCCACAGCTGTTCTTAGCTCCTGGTACCACAGGAAATTAAAATAGGAATTCTGACCAATTTAACCACCATAATTAAATCAATATTATTGCAGGGGTAAGGTAAAACGAGACGGCTATACGTGCTGTCTCATTCTCTCGTAAGCTGTAATACTACTCTAATAAATAATCTCGATAATGGTCAGCTCCACGGTTGTTCTAATGTCCTGGTACCTCGACGAATTAAAATAGGGTTTCTTACCAATGTTCTTAGAAATCTGAAAGCGAGTGTTCGATAGAACGAGACAAAAGCTATACACGATGTATAGCGCTGTCACGTTCTTACGAGAGTAAGAGAGATAGTAAGTAGTCTCTCTTATCGAGTTAGCTCAAGAGACAGTGTGTAAGAATAATGAGCTCCATAACCATTCTTATGTCCTGGTACTTCAGGGAATTTAAATAGGAGTTATTTTCAATGTATCTTTGCAGGCGTACGTTAGAGCGAGACAAAATATACACAATGCTCTCTCGTAGAGTGAGATAGACAATAATACTTCTCTAAGATATAGTCATAAAACTCGGTAATTTTAAAGGAGGATTTTATTTGAAAATAAATCTGATGATAGAAAAAACAGCCCTTGTTTAATTAAACGATGGTAACACTAAGATTGGGATATAAGAAGTTTTAAAAAGTAGGTTATTTACTTTACTTTCGGGGATGCTAAGTGCCTAATACATCTAGAATAGTCCTAGTAATTGCACAAAATTAAAAAAAAATGTAAAATTTGTAGCTATAATTAAATGTACATCATATATTTAGCTTTAAGTTACTTTAAAAAAATATTGGTATGTAAAAATAATTGATATTATTTAGTAGACACTCTTCATCACATAATCGCCTCTGTCGTTCAGTGGTACGCGAGTCAGCACCGGAGATACTGAGTTCGATTCTCGGAGAAACAAAAGTTATCACTGACTAAAGGAAAAAAATACCTTAATATGAAATATAATATAATCGTTGTAGGCATATACTGCTTCATATAAAAAAATAAAAATTCAAAAACCCGTTCAAGCAATGACAATTTGCGTTTCAAATAATTTCAAAAAATGTCAAACAACTGACAGTTTGACGATACGAATATTTTTTCGCAAGTCGTTCGCGCTTGGCACAGATGTCGCTAAGACATTTTTATTTATTCTGTATTAACCCTTTCGGTACAGGTGCCGGATATATCCGGCGCCCGTTTGATGATCAATATAAGAAAGTGCCGGATATATCCGGCATCTACGTAGCAATCCGTGCGTGCAAATGACATCTACAGTTGGTGAAATTATATTCTAATTTATCGACGTATTAGATGAAGATCAGATTGAAAACATTTTGCACATATTCCTAAAACACCTTGGACTCTTAGATGTTTGATCAAAATTGATGTAGTAGTTAGTCTTTCATTGTGACAGTTGCCAAAAAGAAGTACCATTTTTTTTTCATAATCTATTTCTGTTCGGTCTGAGTGATAAACTTTTGCTGAGTCAACCTAACATCTTCGATGCTGCCACAGAAGTATTTCGGGAAATATTTCCGGAGGGTCTAGCATGAACAACTTGCAAGAAACTATTCATCTTGTCAATCTTACATTTGTACGCAATTTCAAATAATTTCTGACAGTTTGACAATATGAATATTTTCTCGCAAGTTGGTATGTGAAGCGACAGGGGTTGAATAGGATAAAGTCCAGCCATCAAAGCATACACTCTTGCCTATAATTTTGATGTAATAACGTCTCAGTTTTTCACTAAATTTAGTTTTAGATTAAATAATATTGAACATATTTTGTATAGTTTTCTGTTTATGCATTTATTTTTAATTTGAAAAACCAAGATGGACACAGCATCTCTTGTGTGACTGAGAGGAAATAATTCGTGCCACATACTGAATAAGGTGACGATACAAATATTTTCTCGCAAGTTCGCGCTTAAGCCTCAGTTTCAGACAACGAATGCTCGCCACAGATGTCGACTTAGAATTTTATTTATTCTGTATTAACCCGTTCCGATAAATCCGGCGCCTGTCTGATGATCAGTGTGAAAGAGTGCCGGATATATCCGGCAACTACGTAGCAATCAGTGCGTGCAAACGACATTTTCAGTTGGTTAAATTATATTCTATTTTACCGACGTATTAGACGAAGATCATTTTGAAAATAAATTTTGCACATACGCTTAAAACAATTTGGACTCTTAGATTTTTTCAAGTGTTACGGTTAAAGTGGTGTGTACTCATTTTCCTCTATTGCATTTAGGAAAATTTAATCGGTGGTACTCTGTATTTTGTTATATTATGAACTAGCTGTACTCTTGGAAATTTTCATTATAATTAGGAAAGCATAGATATTAATTTAAACGAAAATGCTATATGGACAGGATTTTTACTGCTATCCAAATTTATGGAGAGATGCGTTTTAGCCCTTTACCAACTGTAGATGTCGTTTGCACACACGGATTGTTACGTGGATGCCGGATATATCCGGCACTCGTACCGAAAGGGTTAAATAGACTTTCTTGAATTTTCAATAATAATAATACAAATAAAGCCATTTAAAACAAAAAAAATACATTGCATAACATGCATGGAAATAAGAAAAAAAAGGAATGAATAATTAATTTGGAAACAGTAAAGTTGTTCGTGCCTGTTTTCAATAAAAACTTTTCCGTAAAGTTTAAGGTAATACTTAAAAATTGGAAACAGTAAATTGGTTTTTGTTCAAAACATATATTGCTGTGTGTATCTTGGTATATTATGTATGTACATAGATTTTTCCTTTGCACTAAAGTATTTGTTTTATCAAAATTATGTAAATACATGTATAGTATAAATATATAAAAGATAATATATTTGATTATACCCTGTACCTTATAGCGTTAAATATATAAATTGTGATTTTTAACACTGGGTTTGGTTTCTAAATAAATTATTTAAAAGAATATGGATTTTTTTTAAACCTGACGGAAGTTTCTCAAACTTGGTGGCGATAAATAAGCTGTATGTGGAGGAAGGGAGGTGTGGTGTTCCTCCAACCTAAAGGCAGGATCCTCGACCAGTCGAACCACTGACACCGGCCCTATACTAGTATTGTGACGTGTACACAATACGACCGCGACGCTTCGTTTAGCACTGCCGCGAGATTGTATTCGCTTTTGAATTTGTATTTGCTTTGATAGCCTAACTCGCGTGTTCGGTGCGCTCCATCTGCCTTTTTTATTTAATCTGAGATAAATACTCTAAAAATTGCAATTTAAAAATAGAATCAAATTTAAATGTATTTATGGCTCATAGTTTAGGGTATATTGGCTTCCACATATAAGATATATGCTATCGCGGACTTTTATATACGCCAAGAAAGCCCTCAGAAGGTAGGAATATTTCCGAGTTACTTGATACTTATCGTTATATTATGGCCAATATACAAAAACTGTTTATAAATTGTAGCCTATGTGTTATTCTGATATATAAGCTATATTTCTGTAAAGTTTCATCAACATCCGTTCGGTAGTTTTTGCGTGAAAGAGGTTACTCTTAAACATCCATCCATCCATCCTAACAAACTTTCGCATTTATAATATTAGTAAGAGTAAGATAAGATAGTAAGAAGATAATATCTTATCAGATAGTAAGTAAGATAACATAAGATATTGACAGACGAGTATGAGGTTCACTTGATGGTAGGCGATACCTCAGCCACAGAACATCAGTCAATGATGCGTTGTCGACCTATTTTTAACTTCGAGCATTCGGTAATCCATAGACTAAAACCGAAACGCGCAATATGCACTTCACGGTTTTTCCATCTATGAACGGTGGTTCGTTACCCGATCGGAATTTTGATATTCCTCCCACTCAATCAATGCCCGAAGTTACCAGACGTGGGGAAAACATGCTTATATAAAATTCTAAACATGTGGTCCCGGTGGGATTCGAACCCACGACCCATCGGTTCGCACGGCATGTGTTCTACCGAACACGCCAACGAGCCTGTCAAAATAATGCATTGATCTTATGCGACTCGTGTCCAAAAATGAAAACAAAATTAATATTTCTTAAAGTTGTTATTATTTTCAACGCGGCTAATTCTCCTTGGTCCATCTTGAAACGGCGGCAGTCCAAACAGTTCAGGCTTGAACTCCAAGAGCGTTTTAATGACTAGTGTCGCGCGGCGGGTTTGTTCGCGATCGAGACGAGAATCTGGGATCATTACTACCTGTAAAAATGCATTAAAATAAACTAAGATAATAATTGTTGAGGTAGTTTGGGCACGTAGAAAGGATGGATGAAAGTAGGGAAGCGAAAAAGATTTATGAATCTAGTGTGAGTGGAAGAGTCAGGAGTGGTCGAGTTAGGCGAACGTACCTCGATCAGATCGGGGACGTTCTTCAAAAGGGCCAGGTCAAAAGAACTCGCGACGAGTGTGTATGAAAGTATTGATGAAAGTGGAAGAAGCGAAAGTGGTATGTAAGGATCGGAGCATATGGAATTCCGTGATCTCTGCCTACCTCAATGGGACGGATACAATCTACATACCTACTGATGTGTTGTCATGATTATATTGATATTGTTCATACAAAAGTAGGTATTTTATGAGGCCCAAAAAAAAATTAAATAAGTAACCTGGATGGAACACTCTAATTACCTAGCGATATAACTTATACTTTACGATCTATTCTCATACCTACCAAATATACATAAAAAATCATAAAAATCGGTCGAGTCGTTTCGGAAGTGTTTTTCTACCCAAGAGCAAACAACAGAGTGGTTGACAAAAGTTAGGTCACCCCATGGTAAGTAAGTAATCAAATAGCTCCGACCCCCTCAGTCCCCACGTCACTATTCCATCTTGGCCCGGGCCCTGTAAATGGGTATCACCAGGTAAAAAAAAAGGTATGTAATCACCACCGCCCATGGACATTCGATACGCAAATGACTTCGATGCGTTGTCGGTCTTTTAAAAAATTATAGGCTCGTTTCGTATTTTATGTTCATTTGGAAAAAAAGGTACAAATGGTTTGACCTGCATTCCTGCTTCCTTTGCTGCTTCAACTCCGATTGAAGAATCTTCAAAGACGAGACACTGAAAGATAAAAAATATACACTGAATATGTTATTTTTTTTAGTTCATATATAAAATTGAGGAAAGTAGGTGATAATGTCAACGCCACGAATCAAGTCCCACTGCGAAGTCTGGAACTACACGTGACAGCTCCGTAATATTGTTGTTAGACAGGAATGCGTGATACGAGTTTATTACGCGCAAAACATTATTGAGAAGTCGAGAAATATCAAGTTGATGGGATGTAATTAAAAATTACACTTCTTACTAATAACGTATTGATACGCGACTGAGGCGCAGCGGCTATCGGACGTGAATGGTGGCGTTGACTTTACCTCACCCACAGAACGCCAAATAAGTCAATGATGTGATTTTTTACCGTTACCTGTGAAATGCCGCCTCCGCCAAAGTGCATGCTGCCTCCGCCAAAGTGCATGCCACCTCCGCCAAAGTGCATGCCGGACAGACCCTCCGCCCCCCATGCTATGCTACTGAATCAATCTACTTTAGCTAAAATATACGCCTCCGTGATTCGCGCATCGCATAACTCCAGAGGGCTCGAGGCAAAATATCACCTGTTTCGGTTTAGGTTTATCCGGAAACCGGGCAGCTGCCACCAAGTAGATATCCGGATGGGGTTTACCGCGATACACTTCCAGGTCCGTTACGCTCACCTGTAATAACGATCAATAAACGAATCAAGGTAGATTATTACGCATTGAGTAATAAGCCTTTTATACTTTTTTGACGGGCTCATTGGCGCGTTTGGTGGCTGCGATGGGTCGCGAGTCAGGACGACATATTTATAATTTTACTTAATTACTAATGTTATTAATACACTGATGTTCTGAGGCTGAGGTATGATCTATCATCAAGTGAACCTCGTGCTCGTCAGGATATCTAACATTAAAAAAAAGCTTAAATCTAAAACATGGTATTTATCAGTAAGGATTACAACGGGGTGCCCAAAGATTAGGTTAGGTATTTATGAAATTAAGATATCTTTTGAATTCATTGAAATTAAGGACCTCACCTTATGATGAAATAATCCAAACAGCTTTGGCCTAGCGGTTGCTTGCAACCTAACGGCTTGTTCAGTAGCGTTTGTGGCTAGGGCCATCGGAATTTTATGGTCGTGGAGATGAGTCAGAAGTCTTTCTGCACCTAATAGAAGGTAAGGTTGTTCGAAAACGGAAATAGCTGGTCAAAGTAACAAGTAGTTAAATAAAATAACTTATACCGGATAATAACGCGATTTAATATAATAAAATTTAAAAGCCCAAGTAAAAATCAAGAGGACACTATTAGAGAAAATTTCCATAGCAAATAATATAAAAGTATCAATAGATGGCGTTAATATGGCAACTTTGTGATACGAGTACTTCAAATCAGACAGCTGTCACCTTTAAGTCTGCACGTGACCACGTTTGGTGGAAAGCATTCAAAACGCTTCGGGAGCATTAATCGCGTTTTAGTCCGGTAAAATTTATTTTACTCTTTCTTTTATTTTTTTTATTTAATTGTGATACTGATGTGACTCGCGATGATAAAACTTTTCGATTTCGAAGTAATAAATAAAATGTATTTCATTAAACATGGAAAGCATTTTTTAAGTAATAGGTTTCTGCCAATAAACCCACCAAAAACATGTTCGTGTAAAGTAACGCCAAGACAAGTAGGTACATATTGCTTGCACTGTAAACAATATATCAGATCTTATCGAGAGCCAAACTCGTAGCTCTACACGCCCTAACCTAACACTCTCTCTCATCATAGCGTATAGTGTTCTGTGTGAATCCTAGTTATGAGTTTTCTACAAACCCTACCTTATTCAAAATGAGTGGCTTGGCTGTTTCATAAGAGTTTGTGCCAATAGTTCCTTGTGTAACGAAACGGCCAAGTCACACATTTTGACAGAACACGTGTTCAATAATATTTACATGAGGTACGATCACAGAACAGAAGAACTAAGTAGAAATGCAATGTGTCGTAATTTGTACCGGTACGACTGTAGACAAATTCACATTAATGAATGGATTATTTAACACTGCACACAGTTACAATTTTTTTTCGATTCGATGTTTTTATTTAACTCAAAACTAGTTAATCGCACCGGTTACTTTGGCTTAGCGCACAAAGTACATACGACGTTTTATAATATTATATTAAAACAAACTAATAACTAAACTTTATGTGAAAGATATAAGGATGATTTTGGCTGACTGTGATCGATTAAGCGCTTCCGTGCTAAATTGTGACAAGTGCCATGCCTACTTCGCACTTCTACTTATTTTTCCTGTTCTGTGATTACTATTATACAAATGGACGCAATTAAGCAATACAGTGTCAACCCACATGGTTGCCATTTTGAGAAAATTGAGTTTGAAGTTTTAATCAGGTTTTATAAAATTTATTTTAAAAAATAATTGAAATAATAGATTTTATGTAATTATTATTATTAGACTAAATATATGTCGTTTTTCTTGGTAGCAATCATAGTAATTTAATTAAATGCATTAACATTAAATATTTTAAACATTTTAGGTTTTCGTGCTCGCTAGTTTTTTCAATATTTTTGCTATTAAAACGATTTAACGATACATCACTCTTTTGAAATATGTACTCCAGCTCATAAGGAAGCGATTGGTATCAAAATTATATTTTTGTAATTTTGTGGGTTTACACTGTATTGCTATGCAGTTGAAAGGACCTTTCAGAAGCGGTGCTCCTGGTAACATTTTTTGAGCTATATCATTTAACTGCCGTTCAAATTCATCAGCAGATATTGGTAGTTTCAGCTCTCTCACCACAGTGATGCATATCTGTTTATCTGTCTCTCCGTACAACTGAAAAACATATTATGTAAACTATACTTTTTAAATTTTTAGCTGGCTCTATTTCCGCGTGAGGCAAAGCGAATTTTAGAAAATCTTTGAATGCTGTTTTATTTATTTTTAAAGTACTCGTAACGTAACGTGTGTATGAAAGCATTGATGAAAGTGGAAGTAGCGAAAGTGGTATGTAAAGATCGGAGCATATGGAATTCCGTGATCTCTGCCTACCGCAATGAAAAAGAGGCGTGATGTACATATATGTATGTATATCAATATGTACTGAGGGCCTTGCACGAACGACTATCGAAAAAGTATTCGAACCGTCATCTGTCAGATGTATGAGAAATCATTTGAAATTTCATTCAAATGACAGCTCGAGCCTAGCTAGGCCCTTTGAACGTAGTATATTACTCAGGTTTATTTTTGTTATTGTATTGGTTTTTCAAACAAATATCTTATTACATTATTAATATTAGGTACCTTAATTTGTAAATCCTTTGTGTATTTTTTATTATACTTATCGCATATCTGTTTTATCATTTTATGGTAGAGGATTTCGGAATCTGAAAAAATAATCCAATATTTAGTTTAATGGCCGTTTATTCAATTGCTAGATAGTTTTTAAAATACGTAGATGTCACTTGATGTAGGTGATAACTCAGTGAATGATGCGCCGTTGACCTTTTTTTTTATAGACTAGCAACGCGCTCCGGCTTCACACGGGTGCAATACACAAAAAATAGCCTGTGTTATGCCTTATGCCCTCGCTGAGAAAGTAGCTTTCTACTGGTGAAATAATTTTTTAAATCGGTCCAGTGGTTTTTGAGTTTATTCATAACATACAAATATACAAATCTTTCCTTTTTATAATATTAGTATAGATATAGATAGGAGTTGGACCACTATCCCACCTGGACCTTTAGACTATATCTATACAAAGTAATCTATACTTATTATTATAAAGAGGAAAGATTTGTTTGTTTGTTGGTATCGATTTAATACGAAAACTACTGGACCAACCAATAGAAATTGGTGAAAGGATTTTTAAAATCGATTTTTAAAGTAGCTTTCTAGCTACATTATCAGCGAGTAACATACTTTTTATGTATAGTACATCTACATTGCACCTGTGTGAAGCCGGGGCGTGTTGCTAGTTAAATATATAGTTATTGTAGTGTTTACATACATATACATCACGCCTCTCTCCCATTGCGCTAGGCAGAGATCACGGAATTACATATGCTCCGATCCTTATATACCACTTTCGCTTCTTCCTCTTTCATCAATGCTTTCATACACACTCGTCGGTTACGAGTACTTTTGACCTGGCCCTTTTGCAGAACGTCCCCGATCTGATCGAGGTACGTTCGCCTAGGTCGACCACTCCCGACTCTACCACTCACACCAGTTTTATACCAGTTTCATAATATTCATTGTAGTGTTTGAAAGGTGTAATCCTGGCCAAGTGAGCTGAAAAGGCCAAGTCTACTAAACAAAATACTTACTTAAAACAGTACCATCCATATCGAATAAACAATGCGTTACTTTGTGATATTTGTGATGGAAACGGACCCCCCTTAAGACAGAGTAGTCCTCATTCGAAAAAACTTGGCGAATTTCAATCGACTCAACGCGTGCATTTTGACTTGATTTTTGTCTGTGTGATGTGAGAATTTTATGTTTTTATTTTCATATTTTTGAATTTCAAAAAATCTTTAAGGTTAGATTTACATTGTGATGTATTGACATATATAAATTTACTCTATGGTCCTGTTAGACATAAAGAATAGTCAGTATGACCTCATTTTCTTATTAAATTAATATCGGAGGTTTCGGCAATTCTTCTTTGCTGAAGCCCAAAATGCTTTATTTTATTACCTACATGTACTAGGATTGATGAGGATTCCTCTCTCTCCTCATGCGGAACTTCCTCATTTTTTCACGAATCCTTTTCCTCATCCGTTTCCAGAAAAAAAATTAATAAATCCTCTTTCTCTTCCACATGTTATGAGTTTTAAGAGGAAATGATGAACTTTATAGAGTAGTAAGTATTTATCAGCCCCTCCATCAAGTGTTGTCAGAGAATTTAAAATAATAGTATACAGAATGAATTTTATGGCCAACTCCGAAACTAAGAGGAATAACACAGAATTACTTCTTCTGATCTGTGAGGAATAACGAAAACTTTTAATGCTACTAATAATTACCTCCCAAAATTAATTCCTTATTAGTGACACTATCGAATGGTGTATACAGTATGTGTTTTTTATCAAAATCAACGGGTTCGATTCCTGGCTAGGAATATTGATTTTTCAAAAATCCAATTTTTCCTCCGCCTCGATACTTCTTTCAGTACTTTTCGCCATTCCACTTAGTTTCGGAGTTAGACATGCACGCCCATTTTAAAAATACACTCTGTAATGCTGTTTCCAAGAAACAGGCCTATCTATATTATTATTTGTTAAATTCAATTTACCAGTAATTAATTTACAATATTAATTTTATTAATTTTTCAGCATTAACTCAAACATATAAATTATAGTTTTTGCTATAAAAGTCATTTGTTCTTACCTTAAAAAAATATATTTATTTATTTCTCCTCCTCTTCCTCTTCCTCATAAGACATCCTCATCCTTATCCACATCCTCATTATGCACACACTTCTTCCCCATTCGGGTAGGCAGAGATCACAGAATGCCAAATGCTAAATTCGACAATCAGTGAAACAGACACAGAATTGTGCTATGCTAAGAGGAGTGCTAGTGAGAGGACTCATTAATTTCCTAACTTTATTGTATAGTTGAGTATGGCTACAATCAATACGAAGACGTCTAATCCTGAATCGCGCTATTCAAATGTTTCCGAGCGCTGAGTATATATACAACATCTCGACATCAACCACGGGGGCCTTAGGGCCGGCCAGTCAGTGGTTCGACTGGTCGAGGATCCTCTCTTTAGGTTGGAGGAAGACCACACCTTCCTTCCTCCACAGCTGTACCCATATTAATTAATTAAGTTGTCTTAGAAAGAAGCAATCTTCTGAACTTGCCTTAACAAATTGACGAATCAAAAATGCTGATATTTAAAAAAAAATTAAAGTTTCTTAAGCATTTATTCCGAACATAAATTTATACAAAACATATAATAAATAACCGATCATTATATAAAATAATGATTTTATAGTGTAGTGTGCGAATTTCAACCTGAAACAAAGACAATATTTTAAACAAAAAATCTAGATCAAAGCTTCCTAAACTATTGTTTATATTTGGAATAGACATAAGACAATAATATAATTATATAGAAAAATTCTAAACGTGTGGTACCGGGGGTATTGTTTGACAACGCATTGAAGAAGTAGGTCGTCAGCGCATCATTGACTTTTGTTCTGTGGCTAGGGTATCAACCACCATCAAGTGAACCTCTGCTCGTCTGTCGAAATCTAATCTTAATAAAATACAATATTACAATGTTGGAATTATGTGACAAATATCTTTGGTACTTACTGTGTGAAAAGTCGCCTCGCCCGCGGCAATGTGTCGAGATCCTCATGACAGCAGTACAGTCTAGCGCCTAGCATATAGTCTTTGAGGTATTGGGGCCAATTCATGTTCTGAAATTGATGATAAATCGTTTAAAGTGCCATCAAAATCTATACATCCCTACTAATATTATAAATGAGGATGTAAGTTTGTTTTTTACGCTTTCACGCCAAAACTACTCAACTGATTATCATGAAGCATGTACACATATTATTAGAGGTTTTAGAAAGGACATAGGATACTTTTTATTTTAAAAAAAATTACGGAGTGTAAAAAAAAATATTTTAGCAGAGACGAAGTCGCGGGCTGAAACTAGCATATTATAAAGAGGAAAGATTTGTTTGTTACGATTTAACTCAAAAACTACTCGACCGATTTTAAAAATTCTTTCACCAATAGAAAGCTACATTATCAGCGAGAAACTTTTATCTACATTGCACCCGTGATAGTCGGGGCGTTTTGCTAGTGTTATTATGTAAACAATTATACTGTATCGTTTCATCTAAATCCGTGAAAGAGTAACAAACAACCTCATAAATTCACTTTTATAATACTAGCAAATCGCCCCGGCTTCTCACGGGTGCATTGTTGATAAAAAAAAATTAGGAACAATGCAACCGTTTAGCCTTCAATGGCCTTTCTAATATCTCTAAGAATATGTGTACAAAGTTTCATGATAATCGGTTGAGTAATTTTGGAATGAAAGCGTAACAAACAAACTTACATTCACATGTATAATATTAGTAGGAATTTTTTAGATTAATGCGTCAATATTCATCAAATTTATACCTAAGACGTTATAAAACTTACACTAATGTCAGTAAAGAAGATTTCATCGTCTGCTTCGGAGATCTTCTTCCTCAGTGAAAGAAAGTAGTCGTTTTTGAAGCACCACTCTCTGTTCGCGTAGTGATCCAATACTTCCAGTCCAAAAGATACTTTCTTCTGCAGTTTAATCAGACTGTAAAGAAGAATAATTAATATAATAATAATTTCAAGATGCCTACTGCTGATAGAGGACAAATCTTTGTTTTTTATTACTTTTTTCGAATATTTATATATAATATATTATAATAGTTTATTACCTAAAGATATCATACGGAATATGGTGTAATGGTTGCAGCTCCTTACAAACATTTTGTAAAACAAAAAAACTTGGCGATTAAAAAGAGTGGCGGCGAGTTTATTGCCAGTTCTTCTCGTCCGTTCTACTCCCTTGATTTGAGAACTGGCAGTAAATGTAAAAAAAAAATAGCTTAATTCTGCCTTTGGAACAAACTTTCGAATAGTTGGGTGGCACTGACTTCAAAAATAACTGTTTTTTAATAAATATTAAATGAATATTATAATATAAGTATCAATAATGTTGTCGATTGTCCTTTAAGGCTCTTGCTTTGAACTAATTGAAATATTATTTTTTAATTGAAGTTTAAGTCGCTGTTTTTTAAACAATATTTTAACTCTTTTAACCGACTTCAAAAAAGGAGGAAGTTCTCAATTCATCTGTATGTTTTTTTTGTATGTTTGTTACGCGTTAACTCCGCATGTTATGGATGGATTTGGATTTTGGATAGCCAAGAAGGACAGTTTAATCCTGCTTTTGCAACTTTTCGAACGGTACGGAGCGGCACCGACTTCAAAAATAACTGTTAATAAATAATGCTTTGAAGTTATTAGAATATTATTTTTTTAATTTTTAGTTTTAGTTTGTACATACTATAAGTACTTGTAGTTTTGAAGTCGGTTTTTGTTTTTTATTTAAAAATAATTTTATGTTTTGAAGATAAGAGCAACCAACGACAGCCAAGTTGTCGCGTTTGGTAGAATACACTGGAATTACTCCATCACAAATATTAGCTTTTTGAGATATTCGAACTTAAAGGGGAAATTCATAGACTGAGACCCATTCTACCTACGAATGGTGCTAATTTTCTCGGTCAGAATTTGTTCCTCTCACCCATTGAATGACCGAAGAGTTATAATCATGTCATCCCGGTGGGATTCGAATCCACGACCTATCGATGTGCAGGGCAGGTGTTCTACCGAACGCGCCAACGTCAATATATATTTTTAGTCATTACTCACAATGGCTTCTGTCCGAACAGCCTCAACACCATGTCGAGGAAGAGAGCTGGTAGGAAATGCGAGAAGAACGCATTGACCTGATGTTGCAGCTTGGAGTTGGCTGGCTCCCCGTCTGGGTACCACAGCATCACTGAGAATGGGTTTTCACTGAGGATATCACGACCTGCAATCATCATAAACTAAGTTATCCAAAGAAAAACTATAATTGAAATATTTTAGTTAAATGTGTGACGAGAATTGAGAAAGGTATGTTGAGAAGGTTTGGGCACGTAGAAAGGAACGAAAAAGATTTATGAAACCGGTGTGGTAGAGTCGGGAGTGGTCGAACTAGGCGAACGTGCCTCGATCAGATCGGGGACGTTCTTCAAAAGGGCTAGGTCAAAAGTATTCGAAACCGACGAGTATGTATGAAAGCATTGGTGAAAGTGGAAGAAGCGGAGCATATGGAATTCCGTGATGTATATGTATGTAGATATGTTTGTACAGTAGGTTTTTGACAGAGCGTTCATTTTATATAATAGAAACGGAACAGATAGATCAATAATTTTATACTTACTTTTATACCACAGAACAGGGAAAAATAAGTACTATTTCCTTAGACCTATGATACCTAAAGCGGCTTATATCGATCCCCAGGAGTTTACAAAAATAGACTACAGTTAGAATTTTGAATACTTCTAAGTGAGAAGCATTATACCAGTTGTCTAATGTAAATTTGATGTTGAAGAATTTGCATAAGGGGGTCAGGTTGTCCACTTAAATGGGCTTACCGCTAAGGGGTTTGCAAGAGAAAAAGTTTAGGGACCTTCGCCTTAGACTGTTTCACGGCGTACATCACTACATATTAGAAAACAAAGTTCTCCTCCGCGTCTGTATGTTTGTCTGTTCGCGATAAACTCAAAAACTACTGAACGGACAACCAGCCAACCTTTCATGATAATATGTTTATCGAACAGAACCATTTCTTATATTGAAATGACTGAAAATTTAAATAATTAAACGTGGTTGTTAATGACGCATCATAGACAAAAAGACGTGAAGAGTAGATTGGTTGATGTATAACCTACCATCAAGTGAACCTCATGCTTGTCTGTCGATATCTGACATAAAAATACTTACCATATTTCAAACATTCTCCCCACGTAATACTGTCACATTGAGACCGAGTAATGTTACACACCACGATATCTTTTGGCCTGAAATATAAAATTAGTAGGTATATCAAAATGAATAAAATTGGTGGTAAATGAATAAACCTACCATTTTCTGTAATATTACAAAAAAATCAATATTTTGAAAAATATTGCCAGTCGCCAAAAACCTTTCACGAGGACCTTTGGGGATCCAAATAGAACGTGTGTACAAAATTTGAAGTCAAAATTCGGTTTTGGCTTTTCGAAAGTTCACCCAAAAATCAATATTTTGAAAAATATTGCCAGTCGCCAAAAATCCTTTCACGAGGACCCTTGGGGATCCAAATAGAACGTGTGTACCAACTTTGAAGTGAAAATTCGGTTATGGCTTTTCGGAAGTTTATCCGAGATTTCTGATTTTTAATATATGAAAATCAAGAGTAATTTATTACCGTATAACCGTGTTGCATTTTAAAAAAAAATTATATACTGTAGGTATATATGTCACGGTAAGAAAGAATAATTGAAGATTATTAATAATTATCTATTATTATTAATAATTATCGAAAGTCGAGGTTAAAGTGATAAATTAATCACATTTGTCGGTCAGAAGGTCTAAGATTCATACAGTTTATGAAAAACAAAGCTTTCCATTCATGAATAAATACGAGTCCTTATGAATCATAAAGGACGCCATAAAACTCCATAGAAAAAAAAAATCACGCAAGCTCAAACAAAAGGATATAGGGTGGTGGCGCGGTGGTCACTAAAGGGTTTTGAAGTTCTAGGTTAGGTTATGTTGGTATGGTGACCACCGCGCACGAGTCTCACCGCGGCAGTGGCCGACGAGTGCCAGAACCGAATCCTACTTATTTTACTTGGCTTCATAAAATTGTTGTAAAGTAAAATATTATAAAAATAAATACCTGCTGGTCAAAAAACATTGGGTTTTTATTTATTTTATAACTTTAACCAATATATTGTGTCGTGAATTATTCACATTTACCAAAACATGTGTTTATTATTAATAATTTTGTAAAAATATTAATAATTTTCAATTAATCAGATTTACCGTAACATATATATGAACCCAACTACACGGTAAAAAATTACTGTTATGTTTTTCGTAAGTATGTTAAAATACAGAAATACGTTTACTTATTTCAGGTATCATATACTTTTCTGTTTAGTTTTAATGTTATTTTTTATCTTGTTATTGTATATGGTACCTGAATATATTTACATTATAATGGAAAGTTTTTAATTTAGTTAAAAAATAATAAATTTTAAATATATAAAATAAAAAGAATATAATATCTATACTAATATTACTTATAAAGAGGAAAGATTTGTATTTTTGTTTTTTTTTGTATTAACTCAAAAACTTGTGGACAGATTTTAATATTAATTTAATTTTATATTAAAATCTGTCCACAATTTAATTTCGCCAATAGAAACATTCTACATTATCAGCAAATAACATCGGTATTTTTTGTGTATAGTACATCTACATTGCACCCGTGTGAAGCCGGGACGTGGTGCTAGTTACAAGTAATATAATTTCCTGATTAAATATATTATATTCTATAAATGAGTGTAAAACTTACTTGTCTAACCCCGTGGTATACGCAAGTAAAATACAAGCGTTGACTGTTACATCGACTGGTACAGTATCAGCTTGCGCGTTGACATCTACCCGCATCGATCGTATAAGACCTATGAAACAGTAGAATTAAAATCTAATATATAAAATTTCCATGTCACAATGTTAGTTACCGTACTCCTCCGAAACGGCTTTACCGATTTTTACCAAATTTTATATGCGTATTCAGTAGATCTGAGAATCGGCTACTATCTACTTTTCATAACCCTAAGTGATAAGGGTTGTTCACCCTTAATTTTTTTTTTGTACGATTTTTTTTGTTTTAATTTTTTATAATGTGGCATTAAAAAATACATACAACCCTAAATTTTTTCCTTTTTTATCACCAACTCCTGTTTTAATAAATTATTTACATGGCAATTTTTTTCCGGGTCAGCTAGTATTCTATGTAAATTGAAAAAAAAATACAAGAAATGAAGAAGGGACGATTAGTTGCGTTAGTTACACCATTTATAACTCAAGAACGGCTGCACCGATTTTAATGATCTCTTATTTGTTGGTTTTTTAAGTTTAGTTAAGTTTTCCGATATGATACTATTAAAATATCGGAAAACTTCAGGAAAAATATATAATTCGAGGGTTAGTACTGTAGCGACATCTATGATCCGCTACTACAATCAATACGATGACGTCTAATCCTGAATCGCGCTATATAAATGTTTCCGAGCGCTCAGTATATATACAACATCTCGACATCAACCACTGGGGCCTTACGGCCGGCCAGTCAGTAGTTCGATAGGTCGAGGATCCTCCCTTTAGGTTGGAGGAAGACCACACCTCCCTTCCTCCACATGCTTAAAATTAATTAGGTTCGGAGGGGCAAGCACGAACGACTATCGAAAAAGTATTCGTAGCGTTGAACTGTCATTTGTATGAAATTTCAAATAATGTCTCATACAACTGACAGTTTGACGATTCGAATACATTGTCGATAGTTGTTCATGCTAGGCCCTCGGAACTCCGTCAAAACGCCATCTTCCACAATTAACAGCTCACAGCTCACGCTTATTATAGCTTATTTGTAATAATTGGCGTCAACTGCAAATCAGTGACATATATTAAAGAATAGACGCATATTCCAATCTAGAAATATATGTATATTTTTTTTATTTTTGAAATCAAAATTCTGGCAGAACAGTCTGTCGATTCTGCTAAAAGATAATAAATAGATAAGAAAGAGATAGATAAGAAATAGTACCTTTTCCAGCTCCAATTAAAATACCAGTAGGTCCGTTCAAATTATCAATCCATCCCGGCATGGGTTCTTTTAATGATGATATCACTGAAAATATAAAAATATGGATTAAAAACTACTGAACTTAATCTAATTGATTTGTCTCTGTTCTTTAGCTAATGAGAAGGAAATAATGAATTATTATTCCGCTTATAATTTAGCCACTAGCGCGTAGGTAATCGCCGAATATAAACATACATACTAATAAAAAAGCTAAGCTAAGAGCTAAAAAAATTTGCTTTTGTAGTACCCGTGTTATTAAACTATCCAATATGCTTCTATCTGATAGAAGAAAAACATAGATGTACACAGACACAGAAGAACAGTCCCATACAAACTTTTGGGAAAGAAAAAGTAGTTCTCCTTTGATCTTTTGCGCGCGGCAATGTATCGGTGTGACACACAGCAGTCCGCTGACTCCTCCCCTCGCGTTGTCTCGCTCGCTCTCACGAGCGAACGGCAATAACGCTCTAACAGCGGCTGGGTGCGAGAGAGTGCGCGCTATGACTCCACGTCAGAGTGTCGTCCACACGGACACTAGCAGCGCCGCGGTGGCTGGGGGAAAACTACTCTTACCCCAGAGAAACCGTCCAAGTGCGCCTATAAGGCCTGTGCTTCTATGTACATCTTTGTTCTTCTCTGATATGTAGATAAAGTAAGAGTATTATAAGCCAGTGTCAGCAGATATCACAGGCCCGCGTAGAGTGCCTATGCCAGCGAAAACCAGGATACTTGTGTTTTTTTATATAATAGGGGGCAAACGGGCTTGTTGCTCACGTGATGTTAGTGATCACCGCTGCCCATAGACATCCGCAACACCAGGCTTGCAGGTGAATTGCCGTTGTTTTGCATATCCCTTACCCGGTCGCACTACCCTCTAGCCTTTAGGCTTCCTCCCCTGATACAGCAGCCCAAGCCGAGGTACATATCTCAGAGGAGACGCCCTTATGCGTTCGTAGATAAAATCCCCTAATAGCCACAATGCTATAATAGCCACTCTCGGTGGGAGTATTAAGCTCCACTTTAAGCTGTAAAGCCAATAGGGCCAACACCATGAAAGGACTTAACTGTTCTCGCATAAGCTATCCAGTCTCTATCAACGTTTTTGCAATGCAAACAATAGACCATTCGACATAAATATTGCACGTATGTGAGGTAACTAGAGAATACAGGAGTAAAAGTGAAATCCCGAGTCCACTAGTTTGGGGCACGGGGGGGGCATGGGGCAGACCCATTACTGTGTCTGTTCACTTATCATTATTCTCACAGAAGGCTGATCACCTAAAGGCAAGTAAGTAAAGCAGCCGAACTGCTGTCGAAACTGAACGAAACCTGGTCGACCGAAACAATTTTTTTATTGTTGTTTCCCCGGGATTCGAACCCAGGACCTCCTGTGCTAAATGCATCGCGCTTACCACTGAGCTAGAGACAGTCTAGGTGGAGATAGTGTGTGGATTCTTTATATCCATAAGGTACATACCAATAGAAGGTCTGGCGAGAACGATAGGGAATTTTCCATTGTACTGCGACACCAGTTCTTCGGTAATACATTTAGTATACCCGTAAGTATTCGGTTCAGGTGCAATCAGTCTGAAAGGAAGATATTTACCTCGTATCTCTAATATACAAAACAAAGTAGTGTTAGTTACACCCACGATTATAGCTTTTTTTATGTTAGATATCGACAGACGAGCATGAGGTTCACTTGATGGTAGGTGATACCTCAGCCGCAGAACATCAGTCAAAAGACTTCAAAAATGGAGGAGGTTCTCAATTCGTCTGTATGTTGCTTTTTTTATCGAAAACACCGACTTCAAAATAACTGTTATTAAATAATGCATTGAAGTAATTAAAATATTATTTGTTACTTTTTAGTGTAATTTTGTACATACTATATGTAGTTGTAGTTTTGAAGTCGGTTTTTGTTATTTGTTTATTACTTCGTGCATTCAGAAATCCATAGACTGAAAATTAGTGACATAGACATTATACTTATAGAATAGAAGTGGGAAAAAATACAAATCTAGAATTTTTATTTTTGAACAGGCTCCAAAACTTATCAGGATCTTACAAGTCATACATTATAGCCAAAAGTACACAACTTAATTAATCTTACTTCGGCTGCATGTGGTTTAGAAGATCATCATCCATCCACTCCATACAGTCCATGATCTTCTGAGGATTGTGCTTCGCTGGGTACAGCTTCTCCTCTAAAACCTCGATGTCTGAACGACAGTAAGACGTTGATGTGTGGAGAAATACCTGGAATAAATAACAAACCATATCAGTTTTAAATGCTTTGGAATGCAGGGTTGAGGTAGAGGCGTGAATAGGTTGATAATTCGACTTGCATAAATCTTTTTTACATCATCTATACTCTATACTAATATTATAAAGAGGAATGATTTATTTGCTTGTTTGTTACGATTTAACTCAAAAACTACTCGCCCGAAAGCTACATCTTCACCGAGTAACATATAATAGGCTATATTTATTTCCAGAAATAAGCGATCCCTACTGAAACTTGAATAATGTAACTCAAGGTGTAAAAAAATATTGTAGGGAATAAAAATATCTCTGGATCTACTGAACCGATTTTAAAAATTCTTTCACCAATAGAAAGCTTCGGCTTTTTGCCTTAGGCTTTTTGTATAGTACATTTTATATACAATTTTTGTATACATTGCACCCGTGCGAAGCCGGGGCGTGTTACGAGTCATTAATTTAAGTAAAATAAAAGCCTTTATCGTTTTAATCACAGAACAGAAGAAGTAAGTTGTTCTGTGTTTTGAATATTCTGCGGTTTCTGTTACCAGTATGTGTTATGTGTATCGCGAATGATATACCGACTTTATACTGCACAAAGTGTAATCCACATTGACATAGTATATTGTTGATCGAAGGTAATCCATAAAGGTTTTACCTCAAGTTTTTTCATCCCTTCAGCCAATTGCAATACTCTTTTTGTACCAGCTACATTCATGTTCACAGCATCACGGATGAATGTGTCAAACCTGTAATCATAAAGAAAGGCCCGATTTATAGTTGTGGAGGTCCTGGAGCAACAAAGGAGTGGAGTCCCAAATTACTTTCCATTTTTTTTTATGTTTAAGAACAATATAATCAATGTGGCAAAATATGCTGAATTTTTTGAGGTTAGAATATATGATTTGTGCTTTTCTCTTCAACCGTATAATTCGACTTATAAGTATTTGCATTTTTTGTTTAATATTATTTTGTGCCTCCTTAATTTTTTTCTTTTTCTCTTTATATTTGCTTAATTTTAGATACACTTTTCTTGTAGCTTTAGAGTGCGTGTACTTGTTATGACATACCCACACTATTATAATTGTTTACTAAAATTCCTACCCAGAGGTTTAGCTGGTAGATATCGCATTGTGCAAATATTGAATTTTTATTTGTGTAACCAAGTTTAAAGCACTTTGTTTATATTATTTATTCTTGTTCTTGCTCTGTTCCCTTTTTTTATTTGGGGTCGGTGCAGTATGTTCTCTTTTTCCATTCTCTTCTTTCACTCGCCATATCATCGGTCACACCTCTCAAACTCATCATTCTTCACACAGTCACTCCATGTTTATTTGGCCTTCCTCTTCCCTTATACCACTTTCATATTCAAAACTTTTTTAGATACATGTGTTCATCTCTCCTCATAACATGCCCATACCAAGCTAAACGATTACATTTAAATTTTTCATTATGAAATTTTTTATTATGTACAATAAATAATTTATCTATCTTCGAGTATCTATCTATCTATAATTACCTAACTGTGGCTGCAACGTGAAATACAATCTGACACTCTCTCTGCAGTTCTTCCTTGTCTTCGCGAGCCAAACCCAACTCGTCTAATTGTATATCTCCAGCGACTACATGGAGTTTGCTGAACACGTCTGGGGATTTTTCGCGAAGCTTATCGAATACCTTGAATAAAAACAAATATAACAATTACTTATTATGTATAAATATTCTATCTCTATAAGTACCTTTGGCTATGAATGATGTACCTACTATACACAAAAAGCGTATGTAACTCGCTGATAATGTAACTTTCTATTGGTGAAATAATTGTTATAATCGGTCCCATCGTTTTTGAGTTTATTCATTACAAGACGATACGATACGTACGTACGATAAATACGCCTCGCTTCTAGTTCTTTCCCTATCTTATGACTAGGGGATACGATACGATACGTACGTACGTACGATAAATACGACTCTTCTAGTTCTTTCCCTATCTAATGACTAGCGGAAGATGTCGCCGCGCTGATCCGAGTTAAACAAGAACTCTTAAATAACATTTATTCATTTTAAATTGTAATCAAGATTAGTTTTATATCCTTAAACACATGTAAATGTAAAAATAATTCTTAATATTTAAATAGTAATAGCCTTGTGCATTGATATATAGGTACAAAAAATGACAAATACATATATTTATATAAACTAATCGTATTTTAGCCTTCGCTCTTTGGTTCCTCCCACAAAGTTTATACCGTCAAGCCTGTACAAAATTAATTTACATAATTATAAGGTTTAAATACATTTATTTCCCGTTAAAGATTTACATCGCTTACACGTGAAACATAATTTTTATAAGTATAAATATTCGCCGCCGATATAATAAAAAACTGTTTTATGGTACTAAGTAATTATCTGTAAATTATTAATTCTTTAAAACATATTGGACCAATCTCCGCTTAAAAACATTTAATGAATTAACATTTTTTAGTGTTGAAATATTGTTTTGGAAAACTTACGATTGGATAATCATTAATTTTGTTATAAGTCTGAACCTATAAGAAACTTTATTATAAAACTAGCGAAACCGTCGGACCTTGTCCTGCCAGAATATTGGCTTTCAAAATAAAAAAAAATATTTCTTGATTTGAATATGTTACTATTTTTACAAACGACGGGCTCGTCGGAGCGTTCGTTAGAACACCTGCCACCACCGGGACAATGTTTATAATTTTCTGTAAACATGTCTTCCCCACGTAACTTCGGGCATTGAACGGGTGGGAGGAATATCGAAATAGATGGAAAAACCGTGAAGTGCATATTGCGCGTTTCAGGTTTCAGTCTATGGATTTCCGAATGCTCGAAGTTAAAAGAAGGTCGACAGCGCATCATTGACTGTTGTTCTGTGGCTGAGGTATCACCTATAATCAAGTGAACCTCATGCTCGTCTGTCGATATCTAACATAATACATACATACATACATACATATACATCACGCCTCTTTCCCATTGGGGTAGGCAGAGATCACGGAATTCCATATGCTCCGATCCTTACATACCACTTTCGCTTCTTCTACTTTCATCAATGCTTTCATACACACTCGACGGTTACGAGTACTTTTGGTCTAACATAATAAACGAGCCTAAACTTTCCTAAAAGGTCGGCAACGCACCGGCGCGGCGTGTCGACGTGCTGATGTCTATGAACGACGGTGAACACTTACCATCAGGCATTTTCCCCCTATCTATATCTATACTAATAATATTATAACGAGAAAAGATTTGTATTTTTGTGTATTATAAATAAACTACTGGACCGGTTTTAAAAATTCTTTCACCAATAGAAAGCTACATTATCGGCAAGTAACATAGGCTATGTTTTGTGTATAGTACATCTACATTGCACCCGTGTGAGGCCGGGGCACGTTGCTAGTTATATATAAAAAACTCTCTCACCTTACTGCTTAAAAATTCCTGGAGTCTCCCTTTCACACTTTGCCCTTTCTTCTCCCTCAGCAAGAGATAAAGCAATCTGACATCGGGACAGCATCTCAGTAACTTCTCCACGAGTACTTTGCCCATGAAACCCGTGGCTCCCGTGATGAACACAGCCTTGTCAGCATAGTACTCAGCTACGCTGGGCTTGATCGCCATTTTCTAGAAGTAAAATTAAAGTTAATTTCAAGTATTATCGTAATATATCGCACTTTGAAAACAAAAATGATATTATGCATAATATCCTACTAATAATTTAAATGTGAAAGTTTGTGAGAATGTTTGATCGTCTTTCACGCCAAAACTACTGAACGAATTTTGGTGAAGTATGTAGAAGTATAGTATAGGCGTATATTCAGAATAGGCTTATATCGAAATTCCGACCGAGTATTGAACCACCGTTTATAGATGAAAAAATCGTGAAGTGCACATTGCGCGTTTCGGTTTCAGTCTATGGATATACGGAAAGAAAATTGCACAGAAAATTGGATAATTTCAGAAAACTGTATAGAAAAAAATATCTACATATTGATTGATTGGTTTTCAGTTATAAGTGCTGAGTGCCACGAACAGCTTGTGAAAAAGTATTCGTATCGTTCAGCTGACATTTGTATTAAATTTGAAATGATTTCTCATACAACTGACAGATGGACGATTCGAATACTTTGTCGATAGTCGTTCGTAAAGGAGAGATTATAGTGGATACCTAATCCTATAGCCAAGCGAAGGGTGTAGTTCCGAAAAACCCATACCGTTCTTTTTCTTTGAAATTTTGTATACTTATTATATATTTTGACTCGCTGATTACGAATATGATAGTTAAAATTGGCGCATATTTCATTTTCAAGGTCAAAACTCGAAAAAATTACCAAAATTTTAAGAGGTTTTTCTACGCTATCTAAATAAATATTGATCTTAGAGTTGTATATTATACAGAAATACACGTTTTATGTTCTATACATTTTTTGTCCAAAACAATTTTTTCCGAGAAAAATTGGAAAAAATTGTCGTCACCGCGGGAAGGTTGAGGTGTCTTCAAAGTGAGCTAAAATTTTAGATATCACAGTAGATGTGATGAGTGAATGACATGACATACACACTCTGTTTCACTATCGGAGTCCATGTCATCGAAAAAATGATTGATGGCCGGGGGCGAGGGCGGAGGGGGCACTCACACTACAGGGTTTTGAAGTTCTAGGTTATGTTATGTTGATATGGTGACCACGGCTGGCGGTTGGTAATTTTTTCGAGTTTTGACCTTGAAAATGAAATTTGCACCAATTTTAACTATCATATTCGTGATCAGCGGGTCAAAATACCTAAGTATACAAAATTTCAAAGAAAAAAGCGGTATGGGCTTTTTGGAACTTTATCCCGGGCGAACCCGGGTCGAGCAGTTAGTTACTTATAAAAAAACATCATTTATACAAGAAACACGACAGGTTAATTGGCGCAACTGTGACCTTGTGCTGCTATGGATCGCGATTTTGACCCCGCTAGAATTTGACGTGTTTGCAGAAATAAGTTTTTATTAGTTTTTTTTGTACTGTCACGTATAAATGACGCAAAATATATGTTACATTATGTCATAGAAATATATTTTTATACTATTTTTCACTTTACAAAACACGAGAAAACGATCGAAAAATGTTTTTTATAGTTTTAATTACCGTTTGTTTTTTAATTACTTTTTGTTTTTTGTTAATATTTAACTAGCGTTTTTATATCCGTGAGGTGAATAGGCCACGGCTGAAAAACAGCGTGGTGAGTTTGCCAAAACCTCACCACACCATGCTGAGTCCAGTGGCCTTTTCATCAAAGTGTATTTATATTTAATGTTTTTATTTTATACTTTACTATGTACTTTCTGATGAATAAACGTATTCTATTCTAAACTTTTGTCATGCTAGGCCAGCCCAAATAACTCTTTAACATAATATTATCATTAGGCTTTGTAAAAATATGTGAACCGCAATATTTTTGACGAGCCAGTTGGCGCATTTCATAGACCTACCTTGCACTTTGATGGGTTCGAATATCACAGGGATGACACGTTTGTCTATCTATACTATACTTATATGTATCTATACTTATATATTAATATTATAAAGAGGAAAGCTTTGTATTTTTGATTTTTTGTATGTTATGAATAAACTCAAAAACTACTGAACCGATTTTAAAAATTCTTTCACCAATAGAAAGCTACATTATCAGCGAGTAACATGGGCAATTTTGTGTATAGTACATTTACATTGCACCCGTGTGAAGCCGGGGCGCGTTGCTAGTAGTTTATAATAATAAGCAAATCAGCGTCTGTTTATATTCGGACATTAAACAGGTGGGAGGAATATCTGCCGGTGAAAATTGCGCGTTTCGGTCTATGGATTTCCGAATGCTCGTAGTAAAAAGTAAGTCATGATCATTGACTGATGTTCTGTGGCTGAGGTATCACCTACTATCAAGTGAACCTCATGCTCGTCTGTCGACCTACTTTTTACTTCGAGCATTCGTAAATCCATAGACTGAAACCGAAACGCGCAATGTGCACTTCACGGTTTTTCGAAGTTATACTTGACGTGGAGAAAACGTGCTTGCAGAAAATTATAAACACGTGGTCCCGGTGGGATTGGAACCCACGACCCATCCATGCGCACGGCAGGTGTTCTACCGAACGCGCCAACGAGCCCGTAATTTTGCTCCCTGTTTGCAGAGAACTAACCAGCTCTTTTTGAATAGATGTGATAAAAAATATATTACTTACTTACTGTTATGTTATAACTTATAATGTAATATAGCCAATTCGCAAACTTACCCACTGCGAACAGTTACCCCGAGTGACTCTATAGGCTTTTGGAATTTCCGATAGTTTGTTGACGTCAATGAGTATTATTAATAATACATTAACTATTAAGCAATGTTAACGGCAAATCTTAAAGTATTATCAAATAATTAATTACAACATTACGAACATTATTATTTAATTAGTTGATTGTTTTCGATGGAAAATTTTACCGCTTTTTATTTAATTGAAACAGTTAGTAATAATATCGAAAACG
Organism: Anthocharis cardamines; assembly: GCA_905404175.1. Classification (NCBI taxonomy): domain Eukaryota; kingdom Metazoa; phylum Arthropoda; class Insecta; order Lepidoptera; family Pieridae; genus Anthocharis; species Anthocharis cardamines. The sequence continues at coordinate 12,768,883 of FR989950.1, read as the reverse complement.
GTTTCTATATATTTGTTCGTATAATTTTTGCTTTCTTTTTTAAATGAATATAACTACGTGATTATTTTGGTACATAGGTACCTACTAGGTTTGCTTTATCTTTTTGTTTTATATTTCTGTTGCTTGTTCCAGCGCTTAATTCTACCGGGACTACTGAAAATCAGCGTTAGGTTAGACTGAGCAGACAACTGTCATCTTTCTGTCTCCCCGCGACCACGGTTGCTGAAAAGCATCCGAAACGTCGGGATAAATAATTTAAACAATATAAATAATAAATCACGTTTTAATCCGGTATACAGTATTTTATTTAAAAATAAAAACAATTATTTCGTCCAAAAATTAAAAAAAAAATTTAAGGGTGAACAACCCTTATCACTTAGGGGTATGAAAAATAGATAGTAGCCGATTCTCAGACCTACTGAATACGCATATAAAATTTGGTAAAAATCGGTAAAGCCGTTTCGGAGGAGTACGGTAACTAACATTACATGGAAATTTTATATTTTATATTAGATGTAAGTATTATTTTTAAATAATATTATCTAAGCAGCTGTAATCTTATTATCTAATGAACAGCTTATCACAGATAAAATATTAATCACTTACCAATATTTAGGAAATATATTTATTAATTATTGGCACTAACGTCTTATTACGACACTAGCTCAAACTTGACTGTAATATATCTCCTTCATTGATTAATTTTATCGTTAGTTCTCCGTAGCTCAGTGGTAAGGGCGATGCATTTAGCACCGGAGGTTCTCGTTTCGAATCCCGGTAAAACTATTAAAAAAATAAAACGGTTGGGCAGGGCACAGAATGCTAATGAATCACCTACGTGCCTGTAGAGAAAAAATATCAGTGACACAGTCACAGAAATGTCTGCCCCATGCCCCACTAGGGGACTCGGGAATTCTAAGAAGTACCAGGACATCAGGAATATAGAACAAGTATTGTATCAATGTATACTGGTTAATAATTACTAAATAATACACTAGCATTATGAGTAAGCAATGATCAGTGAAAGACACAGAAATATTCTGCCCCATGCCCCACTAGAGGACTCGGGAATTTTAAGAATTACCAGGACATCAGAAATATAGAACAAGTATTGTATGAATGTATACTGGTTAATAATTACTAAAGAATACATTAGAATTCTTAATGAGCGATGATTAGTGAAAGGGTAATAGAAATGGGTCTACCCCATGCCCCACTAGGGGACTTGGTTTTCATTTACTTATCGATAGATGAGTGATTCACCTTAGGTTATAACACGCCCCGGCTTCACACGGGTGCAATGTAGATGTACTATACACAAAATACTCGCTGATAATGTAGCTTTCTATTGGTGAAACTTTTTTTAAATCGGTCCAATAGTTTTTGAGTTAAATCGTAACAAACAAACAAACAAATCCTCCTCTTTATAATATTAGTATAGAAGATACGGATAAAGAGATTAATTATACCGCAGAAGTATTTTTTTTATACTTCGTACAATTTGAAATCCTGAACTGAATACAATTTATAACATCTCATGAATCATTACAACGTTTTCATGAATGAACATTGTCAAAACGTGGAGAGAATGGAAAAATTGTGATCGCTTGTGTTTTTCCGTGTTTCAAATTATAATTAATTCATTATATATTTTTTATGTCAGATATCGATAGACGGGCATGAGGTTCATTTGATGGTAAGTGATACCTCAGCCACAGAACATCAGTCAATGATGCGCTGTCGACCTACTTTTTACTTCGAGCATTCGGAAATCCATAGACTGAAACCGAAACACGCAATGTGCACTTCACGGTTTTTCCATCTATGAACGGTGGTTCGTTACCCGGTCAGAAAGGTTCATCTGTGCTCACGACTAGTGCCGCTATCCTGTACCTGACTGTAAGTTGCGCGCAACTTCAAAGCGTACTAGATGTTTGGCGTGATCTATATAAACAGGACACGCCCACAACTGTGTTCCTGTCTCCTACAGTCCTTCAGTTGGGGGTTTTCTCCCCAAATTTAGGAGGAATCAAGAAGTCAGGGGTTTATAGGGGGATTTTTAGGCGTACTTTATTAAAGACATTTTTAGAAAAAACTAATGATTCTTTACAATTTATATTTAACCTCGAACCTCTAATTTCATTGTTGATGATTCAAATAATATATGTAAATGTATAAAATACACCCACATAAATACAACAGCTATTTTATACTACTTGAATGTATTTTTATTTAATTCATATTTGAAATTACCTTACAAACCGAGTCAACAAAAACTTTTGGGGTTTTTAATCGATATTTAGGGGTATTTAAAGTTGATCCTAGGGGGAACATTTTGTAGGAGATGGCATCACTGCAGTCCTTTAAAATCAGTTGCTTACATACCGTCAAACCCACCGCAGTATTCATAAGATTTTAATATAACACATACACTTATACGGTATATCGACACCAAAACACGTATTGGTAAACAATCATCAAATTTTTATAGTTACCACTAGTTCAGAATGTAGGCTTTACCGAGAAGAGCCGACAGAAAACTATTATATATATACTCTAACTCGAGATTTAACTCAACTCAGATCTTGATGTAAATAATTAATGGCGTATTATCTATTTTTGTGTTGGACCCAACCTTGATGTACGGAAATGAATGTTGAATATTACAGAACATCATCTGAGTGCTTGTTTGCCCTATCAACAAGTTTATCGAAAATTAACTTTAAACGCAGTTATTAAGATTTAAATTTGTGCTTAAATAACAACAAAAAAAGAAAATATAAATTTTATCTGTGACATTTCACTGTAATGAAAACGTTGTGCTTTTTTGTTCTATGTCCATAAATATAAATAATATTCATTATCATTATAGAAGGTATACCGTATGGTCGTTGTGTAGGTATTTGATGGCCGAATTCAACATTGAGGTGTACTTAAAAGTATATCTAACCCTTTCACTACGAAGGTAAAATGAAAGACAGAAACATTTTAAGAAGCCCTCAAGTTTTGATAACAGTTTCAGTATTCCGCGGTGAGTGTTCTATCTCAATTCTCAACTCAATCGTTCAACCACAGAACAGAGTTCTGTGCGTTCAACTACCTCAAAACCGCGACGTCATGTCCACTATTGTGTTTGCTTTTTTAGTGTGGCAGGAGAAGAATTCTTCACTCCCAGAATATAACATAAAATGTTCTGTTTTCTGCATAAATTATGTTAGGTAAATGGCAAATTTTGTCTGGAATATAATATAAAAGTAAATATAATTAGAGGCAGACGCAAACAGAGCTGTAAATACTTTTAAATTTACACTCGATTCCGATATGAATTTGAAACACGGTGGTGTAATGACACAGAACAACTGCCAATCTAAGCGCAATAATATGTTGGTATAATATGTAACTAAATTTTTAATATGAGTAGATAATATTATGTCATCCTAAACGCAGAATAGGATTGATTTTCGTTTTGTACTTAACAATTTAAAATATCTTATTTCTTTGCGGCTCTGGGTGTTACTATAATATGATCCCAATTCCCAGTGCATCCGTTACAAGGAAATATATATTTTTTAAATACTGACTCCCTTATTCTGAGACTGAATCATTAATGTGTTAGGCATTATTTTTTATTTTGTTTATTTATACAGTGAATACCTTCTTTTGTTAATTCGAAATCGAATTCGAAATAAATTGTTCAAACACCTGTTTCAAATAAATAATAATTAAGTTTTTGGATAAAGTTCCGTTGAACCCGTAGCTCCGATTGAACTGAATTTTGGAATTCCTCTGTATTTTGACGTGCTAATCAAGAATATGATATTTAAAATACCCGGAATACAAGGTCAAACCATGAAAAAACATGATATTTAAAAAAAATGATGTTTAAGAAAAATGTTTCAAACAAAAGTTGTAGCCGACAAAAAGATTGATATTTTATGTTCAATACATATTTTTCTAAAATCAGTATTTTCTGAGAAAAATGCGATGATGAGAAAAAATTAAGAAGGTCACGAGTGCATAATTATGATAGCATTGATGAAAGTATAAGAAAGGAAGATGCAATGATCATAACCTATGGAAATCCGTGATCTCTTCCTACAGGCATAAACTACATAAAACAGGCATAAAATATATGTGTCAATGTATTTATTTATGAGGTGTCAACCAGATCTAATAATTTTGCAATATTAATCCAAGAATATTTAAATACAAGCTACAGCCTCTCACTGATACGGGTGAATAAAATGGTAAAAAAATAATATTGAGTAACATTATCAATACTTTCATTCATTAAATAGTATTTAATGTTAACTATTTCACATCAGCAGTAGCGGATTTACACGCTACCGAGGCTACTACTAGGTTGTTAAAATTTTACCGCCCATTTTTTTGCCTCTACAATTATCAGTTCCTACATTTTCTAAAATACGATGGAAAACTCTATACTTTACTTACTTTAATACTTTTCTCTGTAAGATACCGTCTTACTTTTAGACTTCTATTGTAACATATAGAAAACAGTCTTACATTTTGATTTCTATAAGAAAGCAAAAAATCGTTCCCCAAATTTTCCGCCTCTAAAATCTGACTCCCTAGGCTCAAGCCTATTCAGCCTGTTGGTAAATCTGCCACTGCATATCAGCATATTGTTTGAGAAGCTTTTTAGCTTTGATTGAATGTAAAATTTATAAAATTTCTGTAAGGCGCCATCTATTTAATTTTTTCTAAAGTAAGTTTTAACTGACAACTGACAATTAAAAATCCTAGAATCCAGACCATCAATCGGTCACTGAACTCTAAAAAATATAAATGTCAAACAAAACGTCGAAGATTTTGCTCGCTTTGCCCGCACCAAAGTCCAAACATTATAATTTAATTTTGTGTATTGTGTAGTAATTCGACATACTCAACATAATAAGGTTAAACACAAGGTGTTCTATCTGAAAATTCTTTAAGTAAGTCCAAAAAATCTTTTAATTATTAAATTTTTAGTGGATTTTCTGCTGAGTAATTTGTCGTTGTCAAGTTGCCAAAATTATTCTGTTCCTTTATCAAATAAAACTCAATTTAATTCACTTTCCATGAATTGATAAATATTATTTTTACACCCATTTAATCGTAAATTATGTAACTATTTGTATATTATAAGGTTAAATAGAAATTAACTGTGAGAAATGTGAAAATGTTTCCTTTAAACGTATTGCGTCGTTTCGTATTGTTTTTGTAACACAATTAGAATTATTGAGCTTATTTTAACCAACAATGGCAATCAATCAGTTTTTGAACTTATATACAACATTTTATTTAACTAAACAAACTGATAAGCAATGTTTATATTCTAATAAGATATATTTAAAACATATGTCAACTTCAACATCATTATTTAGATGTGATTGGGTCAGAACCAACCAAGTATTAAATTTTGATTGTTGGTTTGTCCTTATTTTAAGCAATAGCAGAATAATATAGTTTTTTACCTATTAATAAATTAGAGAATGAGGCATTACATTAAAATTACAAACTAAGCTATGATTCAAACATACCTAACTATCAAGTGATTGAAGCTTGCAGACTGGTATTTGAAATGTTGCAGTAGATAATATAATGAAAATATAGGGTTTTATTCCAGTAAATGTTATTTTCTTTCATAAATTAAACAGCCTTTAATGTTTACGAATGAACTTTGTTTGAGCTGCTAAGTTTATTTGAGTGAGCTAGCTAATATTTACAAAATATATGTGAAGCAACATCTACTTAATTTTTATCTGAAGTCCATATCAACTGACAATCAATAATCCTAGAATCCAGATCACCACTGAACTCTAAAAAAATAACATAATAACTAGATTCTGTGGAATAAGCATTGATGAAAGTGGAAGAAGCGAAAGTGGTATGTAAGGAACGGAGCATATGTAATTCCGTGATCTCTGCCTACCGCAATGCCTGCCTCTGTATATTCTGTGACATATTTGAATGTACAATGTAATACAGGTTCATGAAGTGACGACCAATGATGTCACTCAAGCCGCGCTACGTCAACTTCGAGGAGACCTGGGCTAAGCTTAAGGAGACTGTGAGTATTCTATCCACTAAAATTCCTAACACCATCAATATTAGTATATAATCTTTCAGGTTTTATATCTAAAATTATTGCAGGTATTTTGACAATAGAACGAGAGTGCAATATTTGATTTAAAAAGTAGGTCAACGTGCATCAATGACTGATGTTCTGTGGCTAAGGTATCACCTACTATCAAGTGAACCTCATGCTCGTCTGCCGATAGCTGACATAAAAAAAAACAGAAGATAAGACTTAACTAAATGGAGAGATTTGTATTCCATATACAACAATTCAATTCATGTTTTGTTACCGAAACACAAAATGGTTTAATATAACTGCAAGGAAATTAGTACAGTAGTTTTAATTATGTTTGATATCGACAGACGAGCATGAGGCAGACAAATTTCGATATTCCTCCCACCCGATCAATGCCCGAAGTTACCAGACGTGGGGACAACATGCTTACAGAAAATTATAAATATGTGGTCCCGGTGGGATTCGAACCCACGACCCATCGATGGGCACGGCAGGTGTTCTACCGAACGCGCCAACTAGCCCGTGTTTTATGTTTGAAATGTAATTTTAGAATTTAAGCTTTGTTTCATCGTAATCGTATATTGGGAAGCTAATAATTGTGTATAGATGATATGTTATTTCGGTTAAAGGTAGCGGGCGTGGTCGCGCTTCAAGCGGTCGAACGCGCCGTTTGGAACTCGCGTTTTTCGGACGTTTACGCGCTATGTGTTGCACACCCGGAGCCGCTCGCCGATAAACTGTACGATGAGACCAGGTAAGGGAATTAGATGTTGGAATTGGTCGGTTTTTCAAATACGACTTGGAAACCTTCAAGAAACGAGCCTACACTTTTCTTAAAGGCTGGCAACGCACCTGCGAGATTTCTGATGTTGCGGGCTATGGGCGGCGGTGATCACTTACCATCACGTAATATACCACCATGCCTACTGCTGATAGAGGACAAATCTTTGTTGTTTTTTTTTTCCCTGTATATTTTTTATTATTATTATAGTTAATTACTTAAAGATGTCATATGTAACATGGTGTAATTGTTGCAGCTTCTTACAAAAATTTTGTAAAACAAAAAACTTGGCGATTAAAAAGAGTGACGGCGAGTTTATTTCCAGTTCTTTTCGTCCGTTCTACGCCCTTGATTTGAGAACTGGCAGTAAATGTAAAATTAGAAGCATTTAATATGTTTTTTTATTGACGTTTATAAGTGTAGATTATGTTACCTAAATAAATAAATGATTTTGAATTTGAGTCCGACCAGTCATCACAAGTAGCATATAAGTGTTAATCATTGTCTAATATTTCTTCAATGTATTCCAGGAAATTCCTAGAAGAGCATGTATCGGGATTATTACAGCGAGTCAAAGGCTCCTCGCCACTAGATAGCAGCGATTACAATGACGGACTACTTACAAGGTGAGTGGTCTTCCTCCAACCTAAAGGGAGGATCCTCGACCAGTCGAACCACTGACTGGCCGGCCCTAAGCCCCAGTGGTTGATGTCGAGATGTTGTATATATACTCAGCGCTCCGAAACATTTATATAGCGCGATTCAGGATTAGACGTCTTTGTATTGATTCTTGTAGCAGATTGTAGATGTCGCTACAAGTGTGTATTACAATATGAACCTTAAAGTCATAGAGGATAAGGTTGTTTCTGTGTAATTTGAAAAAAAAACCTTGCGCATTTTGACGGGCTCGTTGCCGAGTTTGGTAGAACCTTGCGCGCCGATAGGTAGCGGGTTCGAATCCCGACGATATGTTTATAATTTTCTATAAGTATGTCTGGTCACTTCTGTCATTGAACGGGTGGGAGGAATATCGAAATTCCGACCGGGTAACGAACCACCGTTTATAGATGGAAAAACTGTGAAGTGCATAGTGGATTTCGGTCTCAGTCTATGGATTTCCGATTTATCGAACTAAAATAAAAATTAATTTTTTGGTACAATAATGAATATAATATATATATATATATATATAGTTCGACAGCGCATCATTGACTGATGTTCTGTGGCCTCAGCCACCTATCAACAAGTGAACCTCATGCTCGTCTGTCGATATCTGACATAAAAAAAAATCGGTCGAGTCCGAACGCTCATAGGTCGACAGCGCATCATTGACTGATATCTGTGGCTGAGGTATCGCCTACCATCAAGTGAAACTCATCCTCGTCAGTCTATATCTAACATAAAAGTTTTTAAGTTATAGTATAACAAACAAACAAAATATTTCCTCTTTATAATATTCTTATTACAGATATGTATCGGCGTGGCGGGAGTACAGCCAGGGCGTGGCGTACCTCAACAGCCTCTATTCGTACCTCAATCTGCAGCACGTCAAACGGCAAAAGGTATGTAGCTGACTCCTACGCTATATTAGAAGGGTAACCAGTGTTGCCGCTGAACGAAACTAAAATGCGCCATACCCCTATCAAAAATATGCTATATTTTGCGAATATCCAGCTTCTAAAATGCACTAGTTTCCGCTAAACGATTTGTTAATATAAAAATAGGTGAGTAGGTATATAAAATAAAGATGTTTTCATATAATAATTAAAATTATATTAGCTAAAATTTAACATTTCGAAAATCAACTAAATTAAACATTTTTACATAATTTCTACAAAAAAACAAAAACAACTACGATGAATCTCCAAAGGAAGAAATACCAATTCTTCTCGGTTAGTTACGCTAAGATAATATTAAAGCGAGACAGCTACATTATACCCTAAAAGGAAGATGAAACATTAAACAACATTTTGGTCGAGAAATACCCAAACAATCGACTCGCTACTTTTATTTCTCTATGGTTTAGGCGTACGAAACACAATCAATATTATTAAAGCGCATTTAATCTTGGTTGATAACTAATATCTAATATTGTCTTTTATTAACGCGAGTATCACATATTTAAATAAAATACTGTATACCGGATTAAAACGCGATTTATTATTTATATTGTTTAAATTATTTATCCCGACGTTTCGGATGCTTTTCAGCAACCGTGGTCGCGGGAGACTGAAAGATGACAGTTGTCTTATATTTGAAATGTCACAAAGTTGCCATATTTAATTCAATTAAATAAAAAAAAAAACTATTAATTTAGGTAACACAATGTACACCTATGAACGTGAATAAAAAATAATACATATTAAATTACTATTTAATATGTATTATTTTTTATTCACGTTTTTTTTTTTTTTTTTAATTGAATTAAATATGGCAACTTTGTGACATTTCAAATATAAGACAACTGTCATCTTTCAGTCTCCCGCGACCACGGTTGCTGAAAAGCATCCGAAACGTCGGGATAAATAATTTAAACAATATAAATAATAAATCGCGTTTTAATCCGGTATACACTATTTTATTTAAACTAATATCTATTTATGCGCCTTATATACATTACATAAGGTGTGGAATATTTCGCGCTCATATTTCATTTCTAGTCGAATATTTCACGTACGTACACACACATGTACACAGTACGTACACATATTGATGTGAAAATAAAATATAGCTAATGGTAATCAGGTTAGTAAAATACCTAAATATAGAAGTCAAGTTTTAAGTGTAAGTGTAATGTTAGACCCGGAAGACATAAAGAGATATTCGATTAAAACAAGAGAAAACGGTCGACAAAATTTTGTCGTGGTTGTTATGCTAGGCCGGCTGATGTAGTGTAGATATCTATTACATTGTCTTTCAAAATGGCTACAGTATTTCCAGAGATAGCAGAACACAAACAAACAAATTTAATCCTCATCAGTCACACCGCTCATTCATCATTCTTCTCACAATAAATCTATTTTTTTATGACCATTATAGACACACATGACAGTAATAAAATAAATAGGTACTGTTTTTATCTATCTTACCCATGAAAGTAAAAAGGGATAAGCGACAATTTTATTTGACATTTTTTTTCTTATTCTGGAATCTACAACAAAAAAAAATGTCACTTTTTTTTTGTTTTTTTTTCGGTTTTTTTTTTCTGTAAAGTTGTGGAAAAGCGAAATTCCCTTTTGGTTATTAGCCATCAATATTATGTATTGTAGTAACCTAGATTAAAAAAAAACTTATTTTTCAGGTGTCAGACGCCGATATAATATACGGATCGGCCGCGTCCGTCAGCTGTCCGGAGCACGACTCCAGGCAGTTAGAGGTGAGAAATATAAAAAAAGAAATATTTAGACATATACAGACCTGCATGAGGTCCACTTGATGGTAGGTGATACCTCAGCCACAGAACACCAGTCAATGATGCGCTGTCGACCTATGTTTTATATGTTAGATATTGACAGACGACCATGAGGTTCACGTGATGGTAGGCGATACCCCAGACACAGAACTCCAGTCAATGATATGCTGTCGACCTATGTTTTTTTTATGTTAGATATCGACAGATGAGCATGAGGTTCACTTGATGGTAGGTGATACCCCAGCCATAGAACATCAGTCAATGATGCGCTGTCGACCTATTTTTTTTAATGTTAGATATCGACAGATGAGCATGAGGTTCACTTGATGGTAGGTGATACCTCAGCCACAGAACATCAGTCAATGATATGCTGTTGACCTATGTTTTTTATGTTAGATATCGACAGATGAGCATGAGGTTCACTTGATGGTAGGTGATACCTCAGCCACAGAACATCAGTCAATTATATGCTGTTGACCTATGTTTTTTATGTTAGATATCGACAGATGAGCATGAGGTTCACGTGATGGTAGGTGATACCTCATCCACAGAATATCCGTCAATGATGCGCTGTCGACCTATAAAACAAATATACATTTTTTTATAATTTTCTTCCAGATCGGTGAACTAGGCTTGGTGATATGGGAGAGAGTGCTCGTTCGGCCACTGTCGGAAGCTATGACGTCACGTATAGTCGGCGCGCTGAACGCGGCGCGGGAGTCGAACCCTGACCCGACAGCCGCTGATATACTGCGCACTGCGATACACAGCACAGTTGATGTACAGGTGAGGGTGTTTATGTTTATGTCTTGATTTGAGAACTGACAGTAAATGTAAAATTAGAAGCATTTAATATGCATTTTTTATTGACGTTCATAAGTGTACATTGTGTTACCTAAATGAATAGATGATTTTGAATTTGTAAGCATGTTTTCCCCACGTCTAGTAACTTCGGGCATTGATCGGGTCGGAGGAATGTCTAAATTCCGAATGGGTAACGAACCACTGTTCATAGATGGAAAAACCGTGAAGTGCACATTGCGCGTTTCCGTTTTAGTCTATGGATTTCCGAATGCTTGAAGTAAAAAGTAGGTCGACAGCGCATCATTGACTGATGTTCTGTGGCTGAGGTATCACCTACCATGAGTGAACCTCATGGTCGTCTGTCGATATCTTACATAACAAAAAAAAAAACAAAAAGAAAAGCCGTCCGCCTACACGAGAGCTCTTGTCCCCAGTCGTTCCGGCTCCGCACGCCGCTGTCCCTCTACCAGCAGCTGGTGGTAGAGCCGTTCCTGTCGGCCGCGGCGGCCCATCACTCGCGCCGCGCCGCCGAATTGCTTAACTCTGGAGATGTGTCGTATTTCATGAAATACGTTCTTGATGGTGAGTTTTTTTTTTTGTTTTTTTTTTTTTTGTTTTTTTTTTTATTAATGATAGGTAGGTGTTTGACCACAATCCCTGATAGTAAGTGGTGATGTAATCTAAGGTAGAGCACGCCGACCAAGAAAAATCACTCGGGCCCTAAAAAGATCCAAATCTTAGTGATCCGGGAAAACATTCGCTGGAAGAGAGTTCCACTCCTTTGCTGTTTTGAATAAAAAAGGAAGAAGCGAAACGAGAAGTGCGGAATGGTGGAATATATAATATATATATATATATAAGGGTGATATTCCGGTGTGCGTCTAGATGTACGAGGTGGAATTGTTCAGATTGTTATTATTCAAATCAACTTTTTTTTTACTACTTTCGCAATAAAAATGTGAAAAATATAGATTTTTTTTTTCATTTTTATACAAATTATGAGCTTTTAAAGGAAAAAAATGTGATCCTTTATTAAAAAACGTATTGATGGATCAAATTGAAGCTTTTTGTCGCAAGATCTACAAACTAGGAACTTCAATCTTTAAATTGCTTTTTTTCCACTTCAATACTACCATATTTACCAAAGATGATCCCTTAATGTTTTCCACTAGCTTAGAATTACTTTATTTATTTTACATACAGTGAGGAACAATAACAAAAGAAAGAATGCGTTTCGCGTTATTATTTTTTTTTATTGAAAAGAACAAAATATCACGAGAAAGTCTATGAGTACATTAGTCGATTCGAACCGACGAGTGTACGCACAAAGTGTCTCATGATAGGTGATGAGAGGTCATCTGCTACAGTCTTTAAGATGCTGTTCTGACTGCCCCGTACCCGGCTCAACAGAGAACCTGTTTTAATTCGAATAACGGGCCAGAAGTCATTAGTACGGGCTCGGGCGAACATCTCCGAGGCACTGCAGAAACGAGGCAGTCCCAAGAGCATCCTGAAGGCATATCATATTGAACACGCATGGCAGTTAGCGATCTGATAGTATAATCGACCCATAGACTGCTTGTGTAGAAGTTTTCACAATACGCCTTAAATTATCCATTAAAACAAAAATTGTTTTTTTTGTTTTTTTTTTTTTAATCCACCGTAGGCCTGGAGAGGGAGGTAGTCCTCGGCAACAAGTACCTGCACTCGTCCTCGTCGGAGGCGGTGCGCGCGTGCTACGAGCTGGCGTGCGTGGCGGCGCACCTGCCCGCGCTGCACGCCGAGGTGGACCGGCTGCTGCGGGAGGCCTGCGAGGACTCGCCCAAGGCGGAGGAGGTGGGGGGACGCTGTTGACCCTTTGTCCAAACGGTTATATTCGGACGGATATCCTGCTTCCGGCGGACTCAGGGGGTCAGATATCGACAGACGAGCATGAGGTTCACTTGATGGTAGGTGATACCTCAGCCACAGAACATCAGTCAATGATGATGTCGACCTAATTTTTTACTTCGAGCGTTCCCTTTGTGCAAACGGTTATATTCGGACGGATATTCTGCTTCAAATTTGGCCGGATATCCGGTATCCGAACCTCAGCCACAGAACATCAGTCAATGATGATGTCGACCTAATTTTTTACTTCGAGCGTTCCCTTTGTGCAAACGGTTATATTCGGACGGATATCCGGCTTCAAATTTGACCGGATATCCGGTATCCGGATATAACCGTTTGGTGCATCGTAAGAACCCTTCGTGCCGCACATTTTCTTTCTTTTTTTAATAGTATAAGGGGCAAACGGGCAGGTGTCTCACGTGATGGTAAGTGATCACCGCCGCCTATAGACATCCGCTACACCAGAGGGCTTGCAGATGCGTGGCCGACCTTTCTCTCCAATCGACTGCTGAGGTGAGGCTACTCTGTTGACCCTTCGTACCGCACATTTTTCCTTCTGTCCAATCGGTTTGAAATTTACTTACGGCTTTTTGTGTATCTTGCGAGAACTCGCGCAAGTACCCTGCGTCCTCTTGCTCACAGTCCTAAATGTAATGGAATTAATCTTTCTACCCTGTTCTCTTTTTCCATTCTCTTTCTCTCACCATATCACACAGTCACACCTCTCAAACACATATTCTTCACACAGTGAATCCATATTTTTTTCGGTCTACCTCTTCCTTTATATGTTTTTTTTAACTGTTAAAGCCAAGATTCGGACAGGTCAACGTCTGTAGGTTATAAATAAATATGTGGAGGAAGGGAGGTATAGTCTTCCTCCAACCTAAAGGTAGGATCCTCGACCAGTCGAACCACTGACTGGCCGGCCCTAAGGCCCCAGTGGTTGATGTCGAGATGTTGTATATATACTCAGCGCTCGGAAACATTTGTATGGAGCGATTCAGGATTAAACGTCTTCGTATTGATTCTTGTAGCGGATCATAGATGTCGCTACAAATAAATAACATGGGTGATAATTTTCACACAAATACACTCGGAAAACAATAGGGAATGGATAGGGTTTTTAGAATAAAGAATTATTGGTCTGATCACGGACTTATCCCGTTACACATTAAACTTTATTCCAAAGAATCAATTTTTTAATATGACATCTGGTCTCGTTCAGCGTCGCGAAGATCTGAAGCGCATGTACGCGCTCCTGAAGCCGCTGGGCCAGAGCGCGCTGCGGCCGCTCGTGGAGGCCGCGCACGCGCAGGCGGCCAAGGAGGGGCTCATGCTGCTGGCCGCCGAGCACAGCAAGGACGACGTGAGTAGATGCGGGGCTGTCTGGTGGGGGGTGGGGGGGATTTGGGGGATGAAACATAGTATAACAATTGTCATAGCAAAGAAAAATATAAAAGTATAAGAAATTTTGTAACATACTGAGGAGTGATCCGGGAATCTCTAGGAATGCTCTAGAGTTCTAATCTGTGTATAAAATTGCAATAAGGTATCTATTCATATTTTTTTAAAATAGGTTTCCTACCTTAAATTATTTTTAATTTTATTTGTAATGCCACAACCACAAAAGACACACTCGTGACTTTTGTGGTTGGGGGCGCTGATCGGCGGCTGTAGATCAGTCCCTGTCCTATAAAAATAAATAAACTCACAGTATTGTATTGCACCACCTTATTGTGTCTATTTATGCAGCATTTCCTCCATCATAGAAGAAATAGCTGTCATAGCTATAAGACCGCCTTCTGTACACATATCTAATGCTGATTATTCTATGTTTACTTGTTTCGTCTACTTTTATTATTTTAAGTTTTTTATTGTATTTTTGTGTGCAATAAAGTATTTACTTACTTATGTTCTTTTCAGGCGCACACGCACTTCGTAAATTCAATGCTGTCGTTACACAGTAAATATAAAAAGCTCTTTGCCGAGGTGTTCGGCGGCGCGCAGACGTTTGTTGGGGCTTTGGACAAGGTTATATATTTGTGTAATACTGTCTGAATAAGGTGATATATTTGTGTAATACTGTCTGAATAAGGTGATATATTTGTGTAATACTGTCTGAATAAGGTGATATATTTGTGTAATACTGTCTTTGGTTAAGCCTAGTGTCGAACATTTAAATGAAATAGCTATTTTTATGTTAAGTGACAATCGATGAGAGTGAGCTCTTAATCGTGAGTTTTTATTATATAACATCGTATTTGTTGATGACATTTTTAAAAAAAGGTTATTTTGTATATCAAAAGTATCTAGGTTTAATTTTTTAATCAATCTTCACTTTGACACTTGGTATTTTTCACAAAATTTTACTTTTGCAGGCCTGCAGCGAAGTAGTGAATTCTCGACCAGAAGGTGAGTCTACTGCCCGCGCTCCAGAACTACTATCCCGATACTGTGACACGCTACTGAGAAGGAAGGGCTCTGAAAGGTAGATTGTCTTTATTTTACCTTAATTTTTAAAATAAAACTTTAAAAAACTGATAATTTTGCAATCTTAACAAAAGTGAACGTTAAATTTCCTTAAGAGATGTAGAAAACTGTCTTTTATAAATAATATCAATTATTCATAGGGACGCTGATGACAAACTCTCAGCTGCGATAGTGGTATTCAAATATATCGACGATAAAGACGTATTTCAAAAGCACTATGCGCGTGCGCTCGCCCGCCGGCTCATACATCAGCTGTCGGCCTCTATGGAACAGGTAGGAAGACATAAATGGCACTTAATATAATAGCTAATTATTGGCACTTTCAATTCGTTATTTGTATTTAAAATTAATGATTTACACTTATGTCTGTATGTAAATAAAATCGGAATCCGATTTTAAGAAATTTAATGATGTTCACTTAAAATTAATGATTTATACTTTAACTAATTGCTAATCTATTCTGAATCTAATCTTATCACTTAAAGTTAATGATTAATACTTATTTCTGTATACTAAATGCGATGTAAGTTTGAATGTTGTGTTGATAGACTAGATACGAAAATAGTTTGACAACTCTCAAAACAAGATAAACCACACTGAAACATTTCTAAAACACATGTTTTTAGTTATAGTTTTTTTTCTTTTGTGTGTATGAGTGTCAAATAAAATGTTGTTATTATAAAAAGTGAAGTGTCTCAGTATACGAGCATTAAATCATGCTTCGCACTTAATGATCGGCACTTAAATTTGCACTTATTTTGTACACTTTCGACCTTACTCATAAACGTAAGCTTGATATAGTTAAAATATGTTTTGTTTCTATTTATATATTCAATAGAGCGAGACAAAACATATTTTTAACTATATCAAGCTCCGAAACGTCGGGATAAATAATTTAAGCAATATAAATAATAAATCGCGTTTTAATTCGGTATACAGTATTTTATTTAAGTATATCAAGCTTACAATACGTTTATGAGTAAGGTTTATGTTCAATCATGGTGATGATTATGCAATTAATCATCTTCCAGGAGGAAGCGATGATCAATCGTCTGAAAGCGGCCTGCGGCTATGAGTTCACGAACAAACTGCACCGCATGTTCACGGACGTGGCGGTGTCGGCGGATCTCAATGCGAAGTTCCAACAGTACCTGCGGGACAACGACCTGGCTACCAACACTGGGTTCTTTATACAGGTGACTTGCGAGCTCATTCGACCCATGCCCCATTAGGGGTCAATAAAGTACGTCACACAAATTTCGTAATTTTTGACCCCTCCCCCGTCCTTGTCACAGTTGGTCACATTGAGTCCCCCTAGTGTTATGACAAATATTTTGTTTGAAATTTCGATTAACATTTTTTGTTTTCTTTATTAAAAATGGGGAGAAAAGTATCGATGCCTCAAAAGTATCGGAACAAAAGTATCGATATTCCAAAAGTACTTGGTATCGAAACTCGATACTTTTTGCGTATTCCTTGCATATGTCTAAAATAACCAATATGGCCGCCAGGTCCTTCAAGCCGGAGCTTGGCCATTAGGTGGGGCGATGGCCCCCCTGGCGCCACCAGCTCAGCTGGAGAGACCAGCTCGCCTGTTCGAGGGGTTCTACCGCGCCTCCTTCTCCGGGCGGCGGCTGGCCTGGCTGCACCACCTGTGCACGGGCGAGCTGCGCACGCGCTACACGCAGCGGCTGTATCACGTCAACGCTACTACGCCGCAGGTGAGTAGTGTCAATGACGGGCGCGTTCGGTAGAATACCTGCCGTGCGCATCGATGAATCGCGGGTTCGAATCCCACCGGGACGACATGTTTATAATTTTCTTTAAGAGGGCCCTTTCCGGTTCGTCTATCGTCAACGCGAGCATGGTTGAAAAGACTTTTGTTTCATGCAGCGCATACCTCTACCGCTAACGAGTGAGTGAGAACACGATAACATTGGACGAAAAAAATTCATAAAACTAGTTCTAGGAAATACGTGTTTTTCAGTAGTCCTTACAAATTTGTGAAATAATTTATAATAAATACAAAAATTGTAATATTTACCATATCAAGTTGAAATCTTTGTTTTTATTTAAAAAAAATAAAAATAGTCCTACGACGCCCAGCTTTACTCTCTATGGGGCGCAAACTTTGGCAACATATGTACATTATTAACAAATACTTAATCTATTTTCAGTGTGCGCTGCTCCTTATGTTCGAAAACACAGACTCCATACGCGCGAGAGAGGCTCGTGAGACTCTCCAACTGACCGAGGAGGCGTGGTCCCGCCACGTACGGCCCCTCGTGGAGGCGGGGCTGCTGGCGGCCCGGGGGGACGTGGAGGGGGGAGAGGGGGACGAGGAGGCGGAGCTGCTCCTCAACCTCGCCTTCTCGTGCAAGCGGACCAAGATCAGGCTGACTTGCGCTGCTGCGCCGGCGCATCAAGGTCAGTGTTTGTTGAAAAAAGGCGATTATAGCTGAAAAGGAGAATGATATATACATAATAAAAGTGTAGAGGTCAAATGTCTGTACATAAAACGAATCATCGTGAATTTTATGTCGAAATTAAAAAAAAAAAAATTAAAAACACATTTGCATAGTGAAATGGAGAATATTTCTCTAAACAATTCCCCCACAAAATACCTCTAAAAATATTGCTCTTGATAACACCCCTTTTCATCTAACTTACCCCAAAATTTAGGGAAAACTCCCAAGTTGGCATCACTGCAGTCGCCGGCAGCTATAATAAAAAAGCGAACATGGTGTAATGGTTGCAGCTCCTTACAAACATTTTGTAAAAAAAAAACTTGGCGATTAAAAGAGTGGCGGATAGTTTATTGCCAGTTCTTCTCGTCCGTTCTACGCCCTTGATTTGAGAACTGGCAGTAAATGTAAAATTAGACGCATTTATTGACGTTCATAAGTATATTGTGTTACCTATATGAATTGAATTTGAATATATTGAACCCGCCCCGTGGCCTTGTGTGTAGCAACACTTAACACTTTGACTGCTACCCAAAATACTATTTTACAGCCGTGCGACTAAAAAAACGTAAGCGTGATTTTAGCACCCAAGGAGAGTTACTTACGACTATGCGGCAAAACACGCATACGTGTTACGATTGGAACTCGCCAAATATGCTGCCTTACGCATCTGGCGTGTTTTCAATATCGGCCGTAGACACATACGTTGTGTTTCAGCAGTCAAAGTTTTAACGTGTATATATTGCTAGGTGGTAGTGGATCCGGTGGTGTGACCGGCTCGAGCGAGTCAACGCACTGCGATGATGATAGGAAAATGTACCTGCAGGCCGCCGTCGTGCGCATCATGAAACAGAGGAAGGTGAGTCCTGGAGGAGGCTGATGTGCGTATGTCCTAAATAGCCGCGTACTGATTGAGCGAGCAGCCAGCGAGGCAAATCCTCGGTCGGTCAAGACGTGCCTCGCCCGAGGCAAACGCACGTTCTGCCTCGCCTGAGCGTGCCGCGGCCCGAGCCGAGCGTTGTCGGTTTTTGTCGATGCTCAAAGGCGCCTCAGTACGTTTGCCGCGCTCACTCAAGACGGTAGTGTTTTGCCTCGCTTATTCGTTGCGTGTTAGTTGTGCGTCATGGATAAAGAACTGAGCGTCGATACTCACGGTGGCTCGGCCTAGCCGTGCGAGGCAGCCTCGGATTAGAAAACTTACAGACCGAGGCCGCCTCGCGCGGCATGCGTACTACGGCAAATGTCCGAGGCTGCCTCGCAAAGCCGCTTGCTTGGTCAGTACGCGGCTAATGAAGTACACATTAATAGTAGTACTATGCGATTCAAATAAGAATATGAACGTCAACGACACTTGAAAATTACGGTTTTCAAAAAAAAAATTACAAATCAATAACGATTTATTTTACTTTGTTTAAGTTTAACCATTATTGCTTTAACTAAATTAGCTCAATATAATATTTAATTAAAGTCATGATGAGTTTTTTTTTTTAAACCATACTTTTTTCTTTCTTATTTTCATTGTTGACAAGAATTCGCATGAAAGTAACGAACGCATGGCGCAGACCCAGAAGTCATGATAAAATTATTAAAAAAAAAGGAAAGAGGACGCCATCTTTCGTAGTTGGTGTGCTTTGTCATGCAACTGAAAGCATGTTCTTGTGGACTGATACTGTTTATTTTGTTAATTCTGTTTTTTTTCGCTCAAGATTGTAAAAAAAATGTGTGTGTGTACCAGAGTACACAGGTAAGAAGTGAAACTACTTTACGATATATCATTTTTGTACTATTTGCAACTTCACGAAAATGGGGTAGATAAGGCTTAAGCCTTAAGAAAAAAGATTTTATCACTTTCAAATTAATATATTGTTATTCTTATTTCAAACCAAACTTCAAAACTAATATATTGTTGTTATTATTATAATATATTACATTATATTCTTTACGTCACTATACTAAACTTTGATAAAAAAGCAACATGGCGCGTAACCGAAAAACGTGACGATACTTACAAAATTTCTCCCATACGTCGATAAAGAAGTTTCACTTCAATAAATTTTATTTTTAAAAAATCTTGTTTTGCTCACCCTACCACTAACTTGCTAACTGGTTTCAATTGACAGCTATGGCGTCACAATATGGCACAAAGTCGATCCTATTCTTATTTGAATCGCATAGTATTGTACACCTGTCAATTTATATAATGGACCATCAGAGAACATGAAAAATAAGTAGAAGTGCGAAGTAGGCGTGGCACGCGTGTCACAATTTAGCACGGAAGCGCTTAATCGATCACAGACAGCCAAAGTCATCCTTATATCATTCACATAAAGTTTAGTTTAGTCATTTTATAATAGTTTGTTTTAATATTACAAAACGTCGTATGTACTTTGTGCGCTAAGCCAAAGTAACCGTTATCGCCAAGCTCTAAGATATATTATCAATTGTAGGACCAGTGTGCTTTAGCTATGACGTTGTTGGCGCATTCGGTAGAACACCTGCCGTGCGCATCTATGGGTCGTGGGTTCGAATCCCACCGGGACGACATGTTTATAAATTTCTGTAAACATGTCTTCCCAACATCTGGTAACTTTGAGCATTGATCGGGTGAGAGGAATATCGAAGTTCCAACGTGATAACGAACCACTGTTCGTAGATGGAAAAACCATGAAGTGCATATTGCGCGTTTCGGTTTCGATCTATGGATTTACGAATGCTCGAAGTAGGAAGTAGGTCGAAATTTTTGCTTTGTTTATGTACCCAATATCAATGTGTTACCAGGTCAAAAGTACTCGTAACCGAAGTGTGTATGAAAGCATTGATGAAAGTGGAAGAAGCGAAAGTGGTATGTAAGGATCGGAGCATATAGAATTCCGTGATCTCTGCCTACCGCGATGTGAAAGAGGCGTGATGTATATGTATGTATGTACCCAAGTGCAGTAAATGATTATTTGTACTCTCCAGATACTGCGTCACACGGAACTAATCCAAGAGGTGGTCTCCCAAGCGCGAGGGTCCTTCGCCCCTTCAGTAGCCATGATCAAGAAATGCATCGAAGCCCTAATCGATAAGCAGTATCTAGAGCGCGCTCCGGGAAACTTGGACACCTATTCGTACCTCGCGTAGACATAAGGAGGGTAGTTTGAGAAAAACAAGAGGGTATTTCAAAGAAAATGGCGGTAACACGGTGTAAAGTGACACCAACTCATTGTAATCTATATATATAAAAGAAAGTTGTGTTAGTCACACCGTTTATAACTCAAGAACGGTTGCACTTATTTCAATGATATAATGTCAATTATTTGTTGGATTCCTCTATGTCGGGAATAAGACATAAGCTATTAAAATATTGGAAAAAATATATGTATAAAATTAATTATAAAATAAATTAGATTCGGAACTCCGCCATCTTGACAGCTCACGTCATGCATTCTTAGCTTTTTTGGAATAACAGATGTCCACTGCAAATCAGTGACATATTAGACAATTATAGTGGGTAAATGGGCATATTCAAATTTAAGAATAATTATATATGTAATTTCGAAGCCAAAATTGTGGCAGAACAACGTCTGCGGGGTCCACTAGTATATGATATTAAAGAGCACTTAGAAATAAGCGTAAATTTCGGAAATGTATTTAGATTCTTTTTTTTTTTTGGATGTTGACATTACAAGCCTTTTGTCTTTTGTTAAATCACACTTTTAAATAAAATACTTTATACCGGATTAAAACGCGATTTATTACTTATATTATTTATCCCGACGTTTCGGATGCTTTTCAGCAACCGTGGTCACGGCAGACTGAAACGTCTGCGTCGGGAAAGATAATTTAAACTATATTATTAATAAATCTCGTTTTAATCCGGTATACAGTATTTCAATTACAACCCTTTTTTGGTTAACCCTTGTCACACGTATTTACTTAAGTCCAATTGGCTTAAAATTGATTACTCAGGGTTTTTTGGGGTCGCTGTTGACATTTTTGGGGTCTTTGGGGTCTTATTGCAATAAAATAAAGAGCTGTTTTGAAAGATTTTTAATATTTTATTCACCATTTAAATTAAAACCTTTGACTGCTTCAAGATTAAAATCAATATCAATCAAATCATATATAAAATTTCCATGTCACAATGTTAGTTACCGTACTCCTCCGAAACGGCTTTACCGATTATTACCAAATTTTATATGCGTATTCAGTATTCAGTAATTTTTTTTTTAATTTTGGACGATTTTTTTTGTTTTTATTTTTTTATAATGTGGCATTAAAAAATACATACAGCCCCTGCTTTTTTGTCAAAAAATCTAGACCCGTGCGAAGCCGGGGCGGGTCGCTAGTAATGTATAATTCTAATTTTGTAAGTGTTATTGCTTTTAATATATAATTGCTGTATGTTATACCGTGTATCGCCATAATCTTAGAATATATAAAGTGAATAGTAATATTGACATCATTATATCGTATCACTCGTTACTGATAATTTTAAAATAATTTATAATATAATAATTATGTAATTTAATAAATATTGTACGGATGACGTTTATAAGTGTTTTATTTTTTACCCTTATTGTCACAGAACAGAAGAAGTAAGTAGAAGTGTCATAAGTTGTACCGGATAGAGTGTCGCCAAATTCATGGAGTATTTAACACTGCACACAGTTACAATTATTTTTTTTCGATTTATCTAAAACTAGCTAAATCACACTGGTCCTACAATGGATTATATTATAATGGACGCTGTTAAGCAATACAGTGTCAACCCACATGGTCACATTTTGAGTAAATTGAGTTTGAATTATTTCTCATGTCGAATTATTTCAGACCACTTTTATCGAAAAGTACCAGGCGATCATACGAGAAGAAGAGATAATTCGATCTCGAAGACCACTAAAAAAAGTACTAGGCGACTATACCTGTAAAGGAGGTCTCGGTCTGGTTCACCATTCATAAAAATACCACTTTTATAAATAAAAGTACTAGGCGATTATACCTGTAAAGGAGGTCTATTCGGTAAGTTTTGAAGAAAAAAGGCCCCGCCCCTCCCCCCAACCCCCTACCTATGCAATTGCTGTATTATTTCAAACTACTTTTTAACCGACTTCAAAAAAGGAGGAGGTTCTCAATTCGTCTGTATGTTGTTTTTTTTTTTTTGTATGTTTGTTACGCGATAACTCCGCAAGTTATGGATGGATTTGGATGATTCTTCTTTTGTTTGGTAGGTGATATTTCAGAGGTGGTCCCATATATTTTTTATCGAAATTGGTTTGGTGCTTTTTTAGAAAATCAACAATAACAAAAAAAAACTTATACGTGGATGATGTTATGGTTTGTAGTTCCTTTCACGGCGCTGTCTCATTTGAGCAGCACGTTTAGTGGTAGGTCTACTAAATTATTATCTAAGGATTAATGAACTTAAATACATACACTTCCTACAAAAAGTTTGAAAAAAAATTATTTTTAAGCAAAAAACAAAAACCGACTTCAAAACTACAACTCGCACTAAAAAGTAAAAAATAATATTTTAATTACATACTTCAAAGCATTATTTATTAACAGTTATTTTTGGAGTCGGTGCCAGCCAAGAAGGACTGTTTAATCCTGCTTTTGCAACTTTTCGAACGGTACGGAGCGGCATCGGTTGGGTGGCACCGACTTCAAAACTAACTGTTAATAAATAATGCTTTGAAGTATGTAATTAAAATATTATTTTTTACTTTTTAGTGCGAGTTGTAAGTTTTGAAGTCGGTTTTTATAAATAAAAGTACCAGGCGATTATACCCGTAAAGGAGGTTTCGGTCTGGTTCGATGAAAAAATGGTATTTCTTCGGATTATTTTAGACCACTTTTATAAATAAAAGTACCAGGCGATTATATCTGTAAAGGAGGTCTGTCTATTCGGTCAGTTTTGAAGACAAAAGCCTCCCTACCTGCGTTAATGCTGTATTTTAGACACCTTTTATAAAACTAAGTACCAGGCGACTATACCTGTAGAGGAGGTCTTTTTAATTCGGTCAGGTTTGAAGTAAAAGCGGATTTTTTAAATCCACTTCTATAAATAAAAGTACCAGGCGATTATACCTGTAAAGGAGGTCTATTCGGTCAGTTTTGAAGAAAAGCGTCAACAATGCTCACGGATTATTTCAAACTACTTTTATAAATAAAATTACCAGGCGAATATACCTGGAAAGGAGGTATATTCAGTCAGGTTTAAAGATATTTGTATCTTCTTCGTGGCGGGGGCACCGAGACAATGGAAGCGCAGGTTATACCGATCTACCTCTAAAGGTTTCGACGAAATTTGTTCCTTTATAATTTCGATCGAAACACTGCTAGAAAGTTTATGTTTTATTTTTTTACCCTTAAGCCCGGTTTCCACCGCGAGCGGAGCGGACCCATTAAGGACCCCGTTTAACTCGCAAAAGTAAACTGCATACTTGTATTTCCACCAACAAATAGTCGAGCGGAACGTACTGAACGAGTAAAAAGCGTTGAAATGAACTCGCTCGTTTCTAGGCGAGTTCAGTGGAAATCAAAAGTCAAAGCTCTTTGTTGGTGGAAATCTAAACCTATTTCATTTAAAAGGAGTCCGTCCCGCTTAACCATTTCCCGCTCATTACCCTTTCGCGGTGGCAACCCGGCTTTATTGTGATAAAGGCGGAACGGTGCTATGACATGTAGACCAATATACTGACATAGGTATGTGTTTTTAAAATATTAATATTAAATCGTAGAATAAGATGGTAGGCGCTTACGTCGAGATATAATTCGACATGTCAAATCTTTTAAAAATGTCCTTTTCACACAAAATCACTTTCTCAAAATATCACTTTCTGTCAAGACCTCTCAAAATGTCCCTTTCGCACAAGGATCCTCTCAGAAGTCTCTTTCGAAAACATTTTTTCTTACACTCTAATGTTGAATTATTTTAGACCACTTTTTATAGAAAAGTACCAGGCGATCATACCTGTAAAAGAGAGAGAGCCAGGTTCGATGAAAACCGGTGTCTTTTTGGGTTATATAAAACAAAGTACCAGGCGATTATACCTGGAAAGGAGGTCTTATTTTGTAAACAAATATGGCGTTCTTACAACGACAGACAGTAGAGTTGTAAAATGTAGAAGACATAAATGAACGAATGAATCTATAAATCTTTGGTGAACGATTCATTTAACGAATTTTGAGCTAAAACTACCCTCACTCGCGTGTTCGATGCGCTCCATCTGCCTTTCTTATTTAATCTGAGGTTTATACGTCGTAAGTAATTCTTTATTTTATGTTAAAAAATGCCGTACGTTTTTAAACGATACAAAATAAAAATCGCTAATGTATCATCTTTCTATTAGTGAAAGAATTTTTAAAATCAGTCGATTAGTTTTGAGTTAAATCGTAACAAACAAACAAATCATTCCTCTATAATATTAGTATAGATAAACGATTATTATGTAACCAAATAGACACAGTAGAATTACCTACATTTCGAAACCAAAGAAATACGTAATAATGAAATAATAGATAGAATTATGTAAAAAAAGCCTAGTATTGCATTAATCCGATAAAAACTAGAATATAGGCCATCGTAGGAAGGAAAATCGTGAGTAATATGATTTTATTTGGCCTAGTTTGTTTTATTTTGCTGCAGGTAAGTTTTTTATATAATTACGTTGATGCTAATACAATCGCCTCTTGTCGATGTCGAGATATACGAGTATATTAGTTTGTCTTCACTCGTCCGCGAGATATCTCTGGATAGTTATGCTAGACGGGGTGAGAATAATTTCAAATTATTGAGAGTCAACAATGAATTTTTTTAATTGTTTTGTACCTATATAAAGTTAATTATTTGCTTGTTTGTTGGATGTAAAATAATATATCTAGTAAAACTAAATTAATTTAAATATAATTTCAACTATAAATAACCAAAGAGATCAAGTCGATGTCATGGTTTTTCCATCTATATATGGTGGATCGTTAGTCGATCGGAATTTCGAAGTAACCAAACGTGGGAAAGACATGCTTATAAACATGTAAAACCCGGTGGGATTTGAACCTGCGACTGCCACTTAATACAATGTGTTTATGGGACATAGTATTAGCATCACTTAATATTACTCCGTGGTTTTTTTTTGTTCTATGAGTGAACAGAAGTCCCTTCGAATCCCAGGTAAAAAAAAAGAAATCTTTCGGACATAACACAGATTAATATAATAGCTCAAACTCAAACATTTATTCCACATATTAAATTAAATGATAATGCTAAAAGATTAAATACACTAGCCATGATACTCAGCATATGCTCCGACAAAAAATTTTTGTCGACGGAGCGCCGGTTTTCAGTATGCCCGGAGCGACCTCTGGACTACCAGCTATTCCGCAAAAATAACAAAAAAGTAGATAAAAAAGAATAAAACAATAAATACAATCTTATTATGTAGTAAAATCTAAATCTAAACAGTATTCAAATATAAGTTGTATCTATAATCTATAAACCACCTCAGACAAGAAATAATAATAACAAAATAAAAGAAACAAAACAAAAATAATAATAATACCTAACTTACAATAACTAATACATAGAATATAATGTCTTAATAATTGTCTACTTTACGTACACGCGACTACATCTGGCTCCGGAACTTTAGCTCTAACATTAACAACGAGACATCATTTATGTAAATAAAAATAACAATCACGATGTTTGTTTTACAGCAAGCATCCTCGCAATGCCTGCCCGCAGCGCCGACATCATTCTGCCTATCCCCCCCACCGCTGGATCTTCTTCTACCACCGCTCTGCTCCAAAGACTTACCATCTCCAAGCGCGTTAGACATACCAGCGTTAACACCAATTTTATCTTCAACTATTTCATCGTCTTTGGCTTCAACTTTGCCATTGCTGATCGAAGCTGCGTTACCATCTGTGTTGTCGAGTGCCTTAGCAGCTGCAGCACCTTTACTGGATAATTTGTCCTCTTATTCATTGTCTCCTTGCGTCCCATCACCTAGTATCCTACCTCCATCTCCCATGTTTGTATCGTTTCCTCCTCCAGCACTACGTTCTACACCTATATGCGCAACATTACCTCCATGCACAACATTACCTCCAACACCTACATGCGCAACATTACCTCCATCTCCTACATATGCATCATTACCTCTAACACCTACATGCGCAACATTACCTCCGATACCTACATTCGCAACATTACCTCCTTGCGCAACATTACCTCCAACACCTCCATGCACAACATTACTTCCAACAACTGCATGCTCATCTCCAGCACCTTCTGTAATGTTCAGTCCACCTGGACCCACTTGTCCTCCCACTCCACAATGCTTATGTCCATCTGCATTAAAAGCACCTCAATGTACATCTTATTACGGTTATTAATGTGCTAAATAAATTTTAAATCATAATAATCTTTTTATTGACTCCTACATTATGCTGTCTAATGTAAAATACTGACAAAAAATAGAATTTCAAGGGTATAATGCTGAAAAAGGATATACAAAGATATAATATGACATATCACAAAATATATTAATTACGGCGGTAATCTTTCTTTGGGTCTCAAAAACTACTCGACCGATTTTAAAAATTCTTATCCGTTATAAAGCTACATAGCGTCGTTGCGCCTGCGAAATTCCATATGGGCATTTTTTTGATTTTTGGTTTTTGCACAAAAATAATCTTCGTTTTATTCTCTACTGTGTTACTAAAATCCTTTTTGTGATATTCGAACTGGAAAGGAGTTTAACTAATTCCATATGTGTTTTGGCCGTTAAGAAAAACTCCGTATGCGAGTCAATAATAGGTTTTTCGTTGTTTCCCAAAACTATACAAAAATGTACATATGGAATTTGGCAGGCGCAACGACGATAGGCTATATTTATTTCCAGAAACAATTAGTGATCCCTACTAAAACTTGAATCATGTAACCTAAGGTGTAAAAAAAGGTTGGATCTCTGGATCTACAGAAGCGATTTTAAAAATTATTTCACCATCAGAAAGCTATATTATCAGCGAGTAACATAGGAGGAGGAGGAATCAGAGAGTTCATCAGTCTGAGATAATAATATAGCCCTAAACTTTTAAAATTGGATTTAACTTAAAGCTAAAATTTCATATTTATTGGGGTTTGACTATATTATACACTTCACTTAATTTTTTTTTATATTAAAAAATCACCTAATGTAATACAAATTACGTTATTCAAAGGTGTTACTTTAAATAATTTTGTGTTTTTTCTATCAATAAAATAAAAAGCCAACAACGCATATGAGACATGAGTCACAGTCTCCCGCGACCACGGTTGCTGAAAAGCATCCGAAACGTCGGGATAAATAATTTAAACAATAAATCGCGTTTTAATCCGGTATACAGTATTTTATTTAAATGAGTCGCAGATGCTCATGGGTGGTGATGATAATGATAATTAAGGTATATGCGGGAGAAGAATGGGTGATAGGATTTTACATAGATAGACATTTATGGTCTAAGAAAAAAAACAGTATTTCGAATAACATCTTTAATAATACCTTTGGTTACAGAATTTAACATCACATTAAATTCTAAACAACAGTTACCTTTCATTACAAATCGACTCTTCGCATTTTTTTTAACAAAAACGTTGGAATCGTATCTGTATTCCCCCTTAACCAATCTTACACTATTTAAAAGAACTATTATTAAAATTCCAAAAACATTTCATAACCTAAAAAAACTTTATTGAAATATAGTATTTTGGTGAATAAATGCGGATGTAAAAAACTGCATTTGAATTAATGAAACCTTCAGTTTGAAACATTAGTGGCAAACAATAATAATTTTATCTTGATTTTTTTTTTATAATTTTAATGAATATTCCTAATACAACTCGATCTATAATAATTAAAACCAACAAGTCAATACATAATATGTCTTATTTCTTCATTTTAATGATGCATTTATTATAATTAAGATATAATATTTTATTAGTTACATTCATTAAAAAATATTACAGAGTGACTAGAATTTCATATATCTACCTTTGTGATTTGAGATTCAAATATTATACGAATATTGCAGTCTATGTTCATAAAAAAAATTATTAAAAAAATTTAACCACTATTGTCATCAAACTGTAGTGTTTTCATTGATCACAAAAGCAATTAAAGTTTATAATTCTAATAGCTTTTGATACAGTTATTTTATGGGCAATTGATATGACTTATATTAATTTATTAATAACGTATTTTTTTTACAAAGAACATCATATAAATCTAATACTAATTTGGCTGAATTATTGCACTAAAAATGGCCACATTTATGACATAATAAAAATATTTAGTTCCTCTTTGATATTTTCTTGAGCTGACAATGTGTCATTTGAAATAATCTAATTGATTGTTCAGTATGAAATGACCAATTAGAGAAGCCTTTCAAATCTCAAAATTTCCAATAATTTCAAAATTTATGTGCTCACTTTTGGCCAAAGACATTCGAAGCATTCGACATACAAACCATCAACCTCGTTTTAATTTTCGTATATCTGTGAAGATTTGTGAGTTATCGCAGTGCAGAATATGAATTAAGTATATAATTGAAATCATTTCACTATATGATTTTAAAATTTTATAACAAATCATTTTAATGAATTTTCGAATTTACAAAAACCTACTCTATGATTTCACTGTACTTACACATTCCGAATATATACATATGTAAAGTACTTCTATAATATAAACTTTTTTTGACTAAACCATTGAACTGAGTTTGATAAAGTTTGGTAAAGAGACAGTTTAAGTATGATTTATCTATAAAGTTTTTATCAGTTTCAATCGATTTTACTAATTTTGACCGGATATATAATTATACCGGATTGTACCGCTTTTTATGTCGTTTGTACCGCAAAGGGGAGAGAAATATAGGGATGTAGTGGTCTATTAAAAAAAACCAATAAGAAATGGCGATTAAAAAGAGTTGCGGAGAGTTTATTGCCAGTTCTTTTCGTCCGTTCTATGCCAATGCTGTAAAATTAGAAGCATTTAATATGTATTTTTTATTGACGTTCATATGTGTACATTATGTTACCTACATGAATAAATGATTTTTAATTTGAATCGAACACAACGAACATATATTGTTTTGGTTATAAGCTCAAAGGTACATAGAATAGAATTGATAAAAACTAGCTTAATCGCTTCTCAGTAATAAGGCCATTTGTATCCTAATTTATTTTAAATTTATATATTATCATTTTAATCTTTTGTATTCTTTAAAGTGTTTTTGTTGGTTTCTTGTATGCTCTCTACTAGAATTAAGAAACGAATTAACGATATCTCCATTATAAACTGGCAACACTGATTGATAACCCCAATGCTTATTTATATGACTTTTGTTTTGTTTCAATATTTTGCACCTTCATTTAGTACTAATATTTTTAAATCCTCGACATTTTAAAGACATTTTTAAGTGCTTGGATTTTTTTTTGTTAATTTTAAATAACATTATAGTTCAAAGTGTTTAGTGTTACCATTAGCGGTGGCCATTGAATCAACAAACAGCTTTAACAGTTCTTTTTGTTAGAACCGAATTAACTCCTTTCCATTTCTTATAAAACAGGTAGAAGAAAATGTACGCCAATGCCAAACCAACTTACCAATAACCAATTTAAAAAATAATTATTTCAAAAAAATCTCCATTTAATTTAACATTTTTTTTAATGTTAGATATCGACAGACGAGCATGAGGTTCACTTGATGGTAGGTGATACCTCAGCCACAGAACATTAGGCAATGATGCGCTCGACCTCCTTTTTACTTCGAGCATTCGGAAGTCTATAGACTGAAACCGAAACGCGCAATGTGCACTTCACGGTTTTTCCATCTATGAACGGTGGTTCGTTACATGGTCGGAATTTAGATATTCCTCCCACCCGATCAATGCCCGAAGTTACCAGACGTGGGGAAGACATGCTTACAGAAAATTACAAACATGTGGTCCCGGTGGGATTCGAACCCACAACCCATCGATGCGCACGGCAGGTGTTCTACCGAACGCGCCAACGAGCACGTCAATTATTATTTAAAATTTAAATGACTTTTGAGATAAAATACTAAGATTAAAAATAGTTGTTTTAAAACCGGTTAACTAACGAAAAAAACTGTTAAATTACATTGCTAGGTATTATGTCAATGACCACCAGTTGCCAGCTACAATGATACCAATTAGCCCGGAGGCCATCCCATTTGCCTCCCACCGAGGACATGCAAATGCAGATGGTATACCGACTGTGCGCCGTGCCTACCATTATTTACCACCAACCTCCAGCCACCGGGGGCTCGTTCTGAACCGAGAGACCTCGCGACCACCATCAGATGGCCGAGGAGCTGTAAAATTAAATGACTTAAATAAAATCTGAAAATCGGTGTAGCACAAATCAACGGGTCACAAGAACAAAATCGTATCTGTGAAATTGTTTATTTGTAGATACGATTTTGTTCATAGGACCCGTCAAAATGGTCCATCCATAAGAGTACTTACAATTAATTTTAAACCAATCTACTTTTAACTAACCCATTGGCTTTTATTTTTGTAAGATGAATGTGTGATTCATTTGATGGTAGGTACACTTTTTACTTCAGGTATTTGAAATTTCATAAATTGAGATCGAAACACGCAATGTGCACCTTATATTCATCTACAAACCATGGTTTGTTACTCGGATGAAATTTAGATATTCCTCCCACCCATTTAACGCCTGAAGTGACCAAACGTGGGCCAGATATGTTTCACACCAGGAATACCACTGAACTATAGAAATGATGATAAATTTCTATTTTTTTTGAATAGCGAAATCAATATACTTCAAGGTGACAAACAAGAGTTGATACTTCATGAAAAAATTGCTGTGATCTTGATTCTAACAATTTACATGTTGTGTCATACACATATGACGCAAGATAAATATGATTACTGGTTGATAACTATATATATTAAGACAGTCTCTGTTCATGGAAATTGCTAATACACTAATCATATAATCATAACATATTAAACATATATAACAGTACATATTTACATGACTAAAACTTAAGGAATGTCTGATAAGCATATTTCTTATATTTTGTAAAATTATCTCTCAACCTTGGTGATAAGGTGCATATTTGGGTAAAAGAGTATTTATGTCAACATGCTTTGGAAGATAAGAGTGTGTTTTAACTTGCGTGTTAATTAAGTTTTCATAATTGTAATATTGCCCATATTTTTTCTAGAAATCAAAAATTATGTTTATTACAGAAATGTTGCTTGATTTATTAACCAGAAAAGTTGTTCACCTACTTGTATACCTAGTAATAAAGCTAATAAATGACAAGTCTACAAGTCTACAAGTCTAGTTCTTTGAATAGAGCTATTTCTAGATACCCATATATATTTTTTTTCAATTGTCTATTTATGTTTTACATATTCTTATAAATTTTAGCATAATTATTAACCTCATATTCAATGCTTCTATTCATTGATATTGCCAAAGTGTGTAAATGTCATTGGTTAATAACCTCTCTAAAAGAAAAGTATTTTAATATGTAAGATCTCTCTTTATTATTCTTAGGTCTCAAGGTCTAAATAGGCACTCTCTAGACAGTTGTTTAATTTATTCACCACCTAAATCATCTGGGATAGTAGTCAAAGAACTGTCTATAATTACATATGAAATCTGTTTTGTATGTGCTCTGTGTAAATAAAACGATAACATACCTCTTTATCCGAAGATTCGCAGTCCTGCAACCTAGGTATTCGTTTCTTCGGTATAACTAGGAAATGCACCGGCGCCTGGGGAGATACATCGTTGAACGCTAAGCAGTATTCATCTTCGTATATAATATCGGCTTTTATTTCCTTAGAAATAATTTTGTCGAATATCGTTGGCCCAGGACTTGCAACGCTAGATGCTTGGGCACGTTTAACTTCATCGCTGTAAGGACGTCGTACGGCTATAGCAGCACCTCTGTTCAAATCATATATGTTGGTCGGGTAACTCTTTTTCAGTCGAAATTTCAATGCACGTTGAAAAACTTTATTGAACATTTTTGTTTTGCAAAAAAAATCACATAACTATCCTGCCGGCCCAGTGCTCTTCAATTTTTGATTTAACAAAAAATCAAAATACAAATTTGACAAATGACACTGACGTGATTAGTGTGGCATTGACAGTTTGACAGATATGTGACAGATAAAGTTATCATCACAGACTACATCAGGGGCATAGGAAAGTCAAATAGCAAAATGTAGGTATCGATTCCTTCATAAGCTTTTGAGGCGAGATACTGGTAGGTAATTACTGTTAGCGACTTAAATCATTTCACTTAAGTAGATCCTTTATAATTCAAGAATATAAAAGGCTTATTGCATGCAACATCAATTATTCTTTTAAAAATATTATCATGGCAGTTTGTTTAATTTTGGCGGTCTAGTAACTTTTGTCTCCTTAAGATAAACAATTACGCATTTTAAGTTTGAATATCGAAAACAAAAAAAGATCATTCGGTATTCATGGTATTACCTACTTATTTGTATAAAAATACATATTTTATTATGCTCAGACAGTGCGAAATATAAAATGTGCCCATACCGCACTAGGTACCTAGGGAAGTATTTGTAGTGAAAACTGAAAATACATTATTTTATATAAAATTGATTTAATTAAAGCTTCCGATATAAAATATTTCACATCTTATCTCTAACCACATTAGAAAAATATTAAAACCAGTTCCACCATTTTATAAACTATTCTCAACTTTAAGAATTCTTAAAAAGTAGTACAATATTAATAATAATAATCAATATTGATAATTACATTTTGAGAATCGTCGTATAAAAGACTATTCTTCATTTTTTAAGAAGGTGTGCTTTATTTTTAATTTATTAAAGTAACAATTAACAAAATATTTTGCATCCCCCACCTATTACAGTGATAATAATATAGAAATCGTAACTTTTTATGACATTTAAACCAAACCGTTATAGAGTTATTATTTTATTAATCCCTGCATCAAAATAAATAAGACTTCAACACAGCACAATTTCCAGTAAAAAGTTTAATAATTACAAAATACGACAATTTTCTTAGAATTTTACTAGAATTCATTTTAACATTATAAGGCCTATATTGGATCGCATGATGTTTACGACTAGAAATTCATTTTTGAGTTCTTAGTAGCGATATTAATTGTTTTGTGAAAGTAATATAATATTTTTAACTGAAAAGTAATTAAAAAGGTAGGATAAGTCATTTCAGATACAACGCAGAGCTTTATTCGGTGATGTTGCGATTTTTCATTAGGTATTTATTTCTTAAAATAATATCCACAATATACTAAAATGTATATACATATAAACAATTATATTATATAAATATATAAATGGGTAAATTTATTCATATAAAATATTTGCATATTCCATTACTTACGAAGTTCTAATGATAATTTAACTTAATTTTTATCACTAATGATAATATTAATTGCAGAAAATTATATTATACACATGTACAAGTTTAATCACGACTCTGACCGCATCAACACTAGGGGCAGATTTGAAACACTGGCCCCCCTAACCCTATGGAAGATTGCCAACAGCTAAAGCACGAAGAATGATATACGATATTTAATTAAAATATAAGGAAAATCTGACATGATAAAGGAACAAACATAGATTTACATAGAAGAACAGGCCTAATAGGCGCGCTTGTCACGGTTTCTCTGGAGTAAGAGTAGTTCTCACCCCAGCCACCGTGGTGCTGCTAGTATCCCTGTGAACGACACTCTGACGCTGGAGTCATAGCGCGCACTCTTTCGCACCCAGCCGCTGTTAGAGCGTTATTGCCGTTCGCTCGTAAGAGCAAGCGAGACAACGCGAGGGAAGTCGTCAACGAACTGCTCAGATGTGTGTTTCACACCGATACATTGCCGCGCGCTCTACAGGTTAAAAGTAGAACTATTTTTTCTGTGCCAAAAGTGTGTATGGGCCTGTGCTTCTATCTACATATACGTTCTGTGTATAAAGTTACATCAATCGATGTTATCAGATGCATAACTTTTTATTTGAGAATTTCTAACGTTGATTTATAAGTTCACCGAGTTCTGCCGCCTTAAGCCTTAGCCTACTCGGACTATAGGGAAGTCCGCCCCTGATCACCACTTAATATCAGGTGGGATAGTAGTCAAACTAATCTCTATAATTAGTTTAAAAAAAAGTTTGTCCTTTTTCACTAACATCCTAGAAAATAACTATACATTTGAGCAAAATTTTCATATTAACATTTCGTTACTTATTACAATACAAAACGTTAACATTATAAAATATATATATTTATTGATAATACCATCTCTTTCACTCAGTATTCATTATAGAAGAATACCCGTCGTTAAAGAGAGATAGCAATAGTCTCAATGTTCCGTATACCAAGTCTCTAATAAATTTGTTTTGTAAGAGTAGTCGCAGAAACAGTATTATAGTAAATAACATAACTCCATTGTGGATGTAGTATAATCTGAAACAAGGTATTGACATAGATTATTGGTATGTTGTTGTACCTGCTTTTTAATGTTAGTTGGATGATGTGAAGAAATTCAGTGTCAACCCACAAAATGATAAAAATGAAAATTTTGATACCAGTCGCTTTCTTATGAGCTGGAGAATATATTTCAAAAAAGGTATATATCATTTAAATCGTTTTAAACGTAAACATTTTGAAAAATCTAGTGGGCACGAAACCCTAAAATGATTAAAATATTCAACAATAATACACTAAATTCTATTACTTTGATTGCTACCAAGAAAAACGATATATATTTAGTGTAATAATAATAATTACAAAAAAAAAACGATTATTTCTGTTATTTTTTAAAATAAATTTAATTAAACCGAATTAAAACTTCAAATTCAATTTTCTCAAAATGGCAACCATGTGGGTTGACACTGTATTGCTGTTATGTAGCTTTCAATTGGTCAAAGATTTTTAAAAATCGGTCTACTAGTTTTTGAGTTAAATCGTAACATACAAACAAATATTTTCTCTTTGTAATATTAGTATATTTATATACATAGTTTACCTGTTGATGTGACGCGTTGCAACGGGAATATTTTCATCAGACTCCTTCAACAAATACTTTCTTGTGCCTTTTATGAAGTTCTTGTAGTGATCATCCCAACTGAAATTTGAATACTGCATTAACTACAGTTTTAATATTTTGCAATTTTGTCACTAAACCGTTGCTGAGGTAAAATAAAGTGATGTGTGGTCTTCCTCCAACTTAAGGGGAGAATCCTCGACCAGTCGAACCACTGACTGGCCGGCCCTAAGGCCCCAGTGGTTGATGTCGAGATGTTGTACTCGTATATATACTCAGCGTTCGGAAACACTTTGATAGCGCGATTAAGGATTAGACGGTTCACATTGATTCTAAGCGCAGATTTTAGATGTATATCAGCAAAAAAATATATCTAAGGTATAATTATTATGAAACTAACCCACGTATAACCTTATGTCTGAATTACAACAGAAGTATAAGAAGGACTGTACTTTGTACAAATTCATAGTATTGTAAATAATATTTTTTTTTTGGGATCAGTCCACTCCAATACTTTTTTTGCCCACACCTCTAAATTCGACTCTGAATGCAGTGAAATAAATAAACATACGCCTTTGTTCGCGGTTCGGTGGGCTTCTAAGCAACCTATTTTAATTAATTTATTTCCTCCCAAAATCCAATTTTAATTAAATAATGTTTTGATGTTGCCCCAAACTTTACTCAATCAAAGTTCAAAATAATTTTTATGTGTACTGTTCCCCTTATATTATCGTCCCCACTCCATATCTGGTAAAAAGTTTTAATATTTAACCGTTACGCCAAAATAAACAACAAAAAACTTTATTTTCTTAGCTCAATAACTTTTTTCTTATAAATGAATACTTCTGTCCTAGGTAAATGTATAAAAATAAAATATATTCAACAAGCGCGTGAAGAAATCACCACTGGCACTGGGCAGTTAGCAAGGACTTTATATATATAACAGGACTGAGTACTCGCAGCCTGATAACGAGCCGAGCAGGACGTTTAGTACGGAGGAGGTGTGTCACTTTCTAATAGGGTGACCACAATATTTTTGGTACGTGGGGCTTGTAATTATTATAATATTTGTAATCACAAATCGGGAACAAACCTACAGAAACCAAGATTTCAATAACATTTTGTATGCTAATAAAGGCTACTATATCACATTTATTTTATTTTTTTGGAGGTGTTCACTCTATAATAACCCCATAAAAATGCCTAAAATATAATATAAACATATCCATTATAATTATTATTAATAACAAAGCTTGGTATGAAAAATAATATATTCTCCTGTAAGTCTACCATCACTAGAATCATTTCACAATTTAAAAAAAGTCTACTTTTTTCATATTTTGTTAAAAATTTCTACAACAACTTGGTATTAGTCCAAAATAAGTATACATATAAACTCCTCAAAACGACGGTATAGTCATGAATAGACTTTTCCATTGGGGGCAGATTGCCTGTGCTTAACCGGCTAGCCACTAGACCCTTAATTTTAAGTATGGATGATATAACAAATTCAAATAAAAGAAACTGTATTCATTGAATTTATTTTTTTCTTAAGTAATTAGATTTTGATTTTGATAGAATATTCTTAAATTGCAATATGAATTACTTAATGCCTTCACTAACTGCAACTTATGGGTTCCTCATTACATTGAACAGGATGTGGAGGGCAAAATAATTTAAGTTTTGTAAAAATAAATGCTTTAGTATCATCAAAATCTTATTTTTTATAGTATTTCTGAATCAGGAATACATTGTTCGACGGGTTGTAACGGGGCCTTACTCAGTACTCTTATCTGCTTATTTTGTGCCTGCAACAAAATAATAATATAACTTCATGAATTTTATACATTTGCTCAAAAAGTAGACTTTTCTGTGTTTTGCGTGCAGAAAGTTATATTAATATATGTAAGTAGGTAAGTGTCCATCAGCTAATAATGGGCTTACCGTAAAAACAGACGGTATTGCGGCTTTCAATAACTGTTGGGAATTAGCTGTACTAAAGTGAAGGCTACATACAACGGAGCTTTAAGTAATCTTTTATGACATCAGAACAACATTTAGCCATATTTTTTCTGGTTTTCATTCTTCGGAAAACTGTCAAAGAAATAAAAATAATAATACGTCATGGCATATGATAACACCAGGGATAACGGACCCTTTTTTCAAGTTGGTTAAACAAATTAAATGAATGGCTTTGCACCTTATTTTTTTTATTTGGTTTACATAACTAATAACAATATTACACGCTGATGATAGCAATCGTAGGTATAACAAACGGATCATAAGACACTCCGACCAACTAATCCCGAAATCCCGCATGATATGGTTACCCTATTTGTTATAAATCTAAAATTACCTTTTTTCGGCTTACCTGTAAAATATTATGCTGCAAACATCATAGGATTCACTTTTACAAAATTGTACACAACACTTTTTCAATTGTACACAACCATTTCTTCGAAGAAACCTTACTAAATTACGAAAAATAAATAAAACCAACAATTATGACATTCCATCGCATAAATGCAATGACATGCCATGACACATCAGTCATCAAATGATTGATTGACATTGATTAATTTCTATCGCATGACATGTGTTAGAAAGAGCTAAACAGCCTCCGTACTAGATATCTCGCTCGGCTCGTTTTGCCTCTGTCAATGTTGGAAGCCAAAATTGAGTCTTAATACCTATACCTTAAGATGTGTTTTTGTAATTTTAAATTTTGGCAGTGCTCAGTCCTGTTATATATATAAAGTCCTTGGCAGTTAGTTATTATAGTTTCAATATAATTAAATATAAAAACTATACTTACTCTATGCTCTGTGGATCCAGATTATAAATTGCCCGATCCTGTGGAGTAAGTCTCTGTCTCAATTTCTTTACGTTATCTGTGTGGAAGTGCCATTCGCGAAGCGCGAAAAACGTTAACACGTCGTTCATTGCTCTCATTTTCTGTTCAGCCGTTATTAAACTTATCCTGAAAACATATATATTATTTGCTGTCAATAAAAGTCTAACTGATATAATAACTGGCCTTATTTAGGTACTTCTGAACGGGCAACATTTTACTAATACAATACAATAGCCGGCAATATTGCAGTAAGGTCCCGGCCATATTTTAAAAGGCCAAGTATTTTCGAGTGTTGCCGGCAATATCCCTTAACATTCGAAAATACTGAAATATAGCCGGGCATTTCTGACGTTTTTGTCTTTGACATCTTCGATCAACAATATTTGACATTCTAATATTTTCTCAGCGACCGCGACGCGTGTAATTTCGTCAGCCATTGTTGCGTGATTATGTAGCCCAATAACGATATCAATAGCCATATAGTTGCAAATATATTGCAATACATGGCACAGCCATAGATTGCTCAGGCATAAACAGCAATAAAATGTTTTCGAGATGGCCGAGTATTAATTGCCTTTATTATAGCTCAGTGGCGGATTTACACATTTCCAAGGTGTAGGCTATTAACTACCCCCCCCATCTACAATTATCTATTCTTAAATTAATATAATACATATAGTCCGATTACTGGTTCGGGGCGGCGAACTGGATGTTTTGCTATAGGATATACAAGTTTGATATTTCGTTGAATGACATCATAAATACGTTCTACAGAATTCTTTTTAATTACCATAAGACACGTTTTCATAAAATTGGTTTAGGTTGGCGCCCCTAAAATCTGCCGCCCTAGGCTCAAGCCTACTCAGCCTGCTGGTAAATCCGCCACTGTTATAGCTGCTACACCTTACCGGGAAAGTATAGAGGCAGCTTAAAACAATCGAACAGTAATCATTTAAATTGTACCAATTTATTATTTTAAACACAGAACAGAAGAAGTAAGTAGAAGTGCAATGTGTCATAATTTGTACCGGATCGACTGTCGCCAAATTCACACAAATGTATGGAGTATTTAACACTGCACACAGTCACAATTTATTTTTTCGTTGTTTTTATTTAACTCAAAACTAGCTAAATCACACTGATCTTACAATTGATAATATATCTTAGTGCTTGGCGATAACGGTTACTTTGGCTTAGCGCACAAAGTGCATACGTTTGTTACATTAAAACAAACTAATACATAATTACTAAACTAAAGTTTATGTGAAAGATATAATGATGATTTTGGCTGACTGCGATCGATTTAGCGCCACCGTGCTAAATTGTGCCACGCGTGCCATGCCTACTTCGCACTCCTACTTATTTTTCCTGTTTTGTGGACAAAAATAATTAACTCACCTCATTTTCATTCCTAAAGTTCTAAGGATATACTCAGCGAGATACAGCGGTATTGTATGTAGAATAAACTGAAGTGCTTTGTGAGCGTATCTGGGATAAGAAAATATTTGTTAGTATCTTAAGAATATTTTATCTATACTAAGTAATATTACTAAGAGGATAGATTTGGGTTCAAATCCCACTGGGACGACATATAGTTATCTGTCTACTCTACTACTACTAAAACTACTCGACCGATTTTAAATTTAAATATTTGTATTTTTATAGAATAAATAAGTTCTAAAAATCGGGAAGATTTCCGAATAGCTCATACGGCATACCTGAGATTGATTTGAATACAATAGGAGGACAAGCAACAAAACCTCACCTGTTCTCAACACCCATCCCTGAAGGATACCACAAGGCAGCATCAAGAGGGTATTTTGGCAAATATTTTCGAAGTGCGTCTTCAAATTCCGACCATTTCGTGGGATTCTCGCATGTACTACAATTGTACACCCTGACGTTTGTCGGCCTGAAATATTTTAATAAATAATATACCCAGTACTCTCGTACGCTCCAGCCGGCCTAGCATGGCCGCCACGAGATAATATGTCGCGGACGGGAGAAGACAATCTAAGATGTAAGATATCTCGGTATATTATATCGCGACACCGACAATTTTGATAGAAAAGATATCTCGATCGACAAATACATCTATTTTTGTTATTAAAAGTCGAGTTTAAAGTGTAATTATTACCTATGTATATAAGACCCGGAAGAAACGGTCGACAAAATTTTGTCACGGTTGTGTTGCTAGGCCGGCAGTACGCTTGTTGGCGCTTTTTGCCTTGCGTTCCGATGGGTCACGGTTTCGATTCACGGCGGAAAAACATATTTATAAAATCTTCTATACGACTGGTTACTTCGGGGTTTAAAACGGGTGGGAGGAATATCGAAATTCCGAGCGAGTAAAAGGTCAGTTTGTTTAGATTTTCCGAATATTCGCTATTCGGTCTTTTGGGTTATATGTGTTTTTTGATGCGCTGTCGACCTAATTTTTACTTCGAACATTCGTAAATCCATAGATTGCGCCCGAAACGCGCAATGTGCACTTCACGGCTATTCATCTATGGTGGTTCGTTACTCGGTCGGAATTTCGATATTCCTCCCATCCGTTCAATACTCGAGGTTACCAAACGTGGGTAAGACATTATTACAGAAAATTATAAACGTAATTATGTCCCGGTGGGATTCGAACCCATGATCCATCGATGCGCACTGCTGGTTTTCTACCGAATGCGTCAACGCCCTCGATCATATTCTTAAATATATCTATAGAGTTAGCTTTCTTCAGAGCAAGTGGCAGAGGATAGAAAAACCGTGAAGTGCACATTGCGCGTTTCGGTTTCAGTCTATGGATTTACGAATGCTCGAAGTAAAAAGTAGGTCGACAGCAAATCATTGACTGATGTTCTGAGGCTGGGGTATCCTACCAAGTGAACCTCATGCTCGTCTGTCGATATCTAACATACAAAAAAAACTTACTTATCAACAACAGTCTCCCAGGCCACAGCGAGCAAGGTGTCTATAGCAATGTCGACCGGCAGTAGATCAGCTGTCTTGGTTGGATCCCGTCTGAACACATGGAGAAGACCCTTGCCTGCAGCTGCCGCCACTCCACTCGGTCCATTAAGGTTCTCCACCCATCCAGGGAATGGATGACGCAGAGAAGATACCACTGGAAATATAGTTTCATATAAAATCAAATCATTTATTCATTTAGCTAACAAAATGTACACTTATGGACGTTAATGAAAGATTGTTTCTAATTTTACATTTAACATTTTAGAACTGGCATTCTCAAATTAAGGGCGTAGAACGGACGAGAAGAACTGGCAATAAACTCTTCGTCACTCTTTTTAATCGCCAAGTTTTTTGTTTTACAAAATGTTTGTAAGGAACTGCAACCATTACACCACGTTCCAAATGACATCTTGAAGAAATTAATTAAAATAATAAAAAATTAACAAATAAAAATCAAAGGTTTGTCTATCAGCAGTAGGCATGGTGAAATAGGAGCGCGCACTTACATTGTCGTGGGAACAACACGCAAATACATAGTCGAAATAGCTAACATCACCGCATAAATGAATTCAAGTCCGACCTGTCACCACAAGTAGCACCCGTTCACGAGTACGACGTATCTACTACTAAATAGTTCCTGGTCTGGAGGCCCTGGGGCCGCAAAGGATAGGAGGCCCCAGGCGACAAATAATTTTTCGTATAAAATGTTTTTTAAATAAAATACTGTATACCGGATTAAAACGCGATTTATTATTTATATTGTTTAAATTATTTATCCCGATGTTTCGGATGCTTTTCAGCAACCGTGGTCACGGGGAGACAGGGGGATAAATAATTTAAACAATATTAATAATAATTCGCGTTTTAATCCGGTATACAGTATTTTATTTAAATGTGTGATACTCGCGTTAATAAAAGACAATATTAAAATGTTTTTTTTTAATATTTAGCAAACATAAGACAAAACAGCGAATAAAATAGCAAAGGATATGTTGTTTACTAGTGTTTTGGTGTGTTTTTAGTATGTCAGATATCGACAGACGAGCATAACGTTCACTTGATGGTAGGTGATACCTCAGCCACAGAACATACAATGTTCGTGATCGATCTCTTTAGTAATTGAAACATTTACAAACAATATCCACATTCCAAATTCAAACCACTTTTACTCTCTAGGGATTAAAAATCTATTTTGCTCCCTGTTTACCAAAATACCTGTGAACCAAATAGCTCTTTTTGAACCGACGCGGACGCGATGTGATAAAAACTAACATATTCAAATCGAAGCCGGTATAAAGTTCGCCGGGTCCACTAGTATTATTAAACTATGCTCACCAATCGTAGGTCTGAAGATGGCGATTGGGTATTGACGGGAAGTCCGAATTCTGACTGCTTCCTCCGCCATTGCTTTTGTAAATGTGTAAGTGTTAGGTTTTGGATAAATGTATCTGAAAATTATTGGATTTCGATCAGACTTTTTCGTATTTTTTATGTCAGATATCGACAGACGAGCATGAGGTTCATTTGACGGTAGGTGATACCTCAGTCACAGAACATCACAGTCAGTGATGCGTTGTCGACCTAGTTTTTACTTCGAGCATTTGGAAATCCATAGACTGAAACCGAAACGCTCAATATGCACTTTTTCCATCTATGAACGGTGGTTCGTTACCCGGTCGGAATTTCGATATTCCTCCCATTCGATCAATGCTCTAAGTTACCAGACGTGGGAAATCATGCTTACAGAAAATTATAAACATGTCTTCCCGGTGGGATTCGAACCCATGACCCATCGATGCGCATGGCAGGTGTTCTACCGAACGCGCCAACGAGCCCGTCGTTTCCCTACTTTCATTCATCCTTTTAACGTGTCCAAACCAACTCAACATTCCTTTCTGAATTCTCGCTACTAAATCATGTATTACAAACCTGTCTCTCAGCCTAATAAAGCCATTTCAATACTTACTGCGCTGTGATATCTTGCAGTAGATTAGGTGGTACTGCGTCGACAAGTGCCAGCAAACGAGGTAGAGGCACGGG
Source organism: Anthocharis cardamines (assembly GCA_905404175.1). NCBI lineage: Eukaryota > Metazoa > Arthropoda > Insecta > Lepidoptera > Pieridae > Anthocharis > Anthocharis cardamines. Next base: position 12,724,985 of record FR989950.1, on the reverse strand, counting down.
AGGGGTGTACACCCTCTCCTCTATTGAGGACAATTCTGGGTTGCTATATGCTGTAGACACGTGGACTATACCCTGTTCAGGATTAAAAAATGCAACATTTGGTTAAAAGGACACTCACACAGCATATTAAATTCAAATACAAAAATCACTTATTCATTATTTCGGTAACACAATATACACTTATTTTGCTTCTAATTTTACATTTACTGCCAGTTCTCAAATCACGGGCGTAGAACGGACGAGAAGAACTAGCAATAAACTCTCCGCCACTCTTTTTAATCGCCAAGTTTTTTGTTTTACAAAATGTTTGTAAGGAGCTGCAACCATTACAGTATGTTCCACATGACATATTTAAATAATTAACTACAATAATGATAAAACATATTATATAAATGAGAAAAAAAACAAAGATTTGTCCTCTATCAGCAGTAGGCATGGTGGACACGCATTCACGCAGACACGCAAACACACAGTCAAAATAAATAACATCACCGCATACACGAACAATTCAAGTCCGACCTGTCACCACAAGTAGCACCCGTTCACGAATATGACGCATGGCCAACCATCGGCTCCCTCGCCACATTTTAGGGAGATATTTTTTTATAATGAAATGGCAACACAATGATATACTTTCTGCTAAATCTTAAAGTGAAAGAAAATGAGTAAATAACTGTCACCGGATAAAAATGTGATTTATTAATTACTAGCAACACGCTCCGGCGCATGGGTTCAATGTAGACTATACACAAAACTTATACTTACCTAGCCTATAGTACTCGCTGATAATGTAGCTTTCTATTGTTGAAACAATTTTTGAAATAGGTTCAGTAGATCCAGAGATTAATCCGTACAACGTCACAAATAATCTTTAATCTTTAATATATATATAAACTTCTCGTGTCACAGTTTTCGTTGCCATACTCCTCCGAAACGGCTTGACCGATTTTGATGAAATTTTTTGTGCTTATCCGGTATCTATGAGAATCGGCCAACATCTATTTTTCATCCCCCTAAATGTTAGTGGGGAAATTTTTTGTTTTTATTTTTTTATAATGTGGCATTAAAAAATACATACAACCCTAAATTTTTACTTTTTATCACCAACCCCTACTTTTTAGAAATTATTGACATGGCAAATCAACGTTTGCCGGGTCAGCTAGTATTAGTATAGAAGTACCAGACATAATTTATCCCGACGTTACGAATACGTTGAAAAAATCAAAAAAAAAAATCAATTTAGACTTCAATCTGCTCGTGACCACCATTCGAAATGTCTCTCGAAAAAAATATTTTAATTTATATTGCGCTTTAGGTTACCTTTTTAAATGTGTGTTCGTGTTAATAAAATACAATATTAAGTAAGTGAGTGTAATTCAAAGACATACCTTGAACTATTTCAAAAATATACTGTTTCAACACAATTTATAAATTTCGCAATTGTGTTGAAAAAAAAGCTGACGCAAGAACAGCTTAAAGCTGCTGCTAATGTGTCTAACTGGTAAATAATAACAAAAAAGAAAAATAAAACATTTCGCAGAAAATAATATCACCTCTACCTCCTGTGATACCAATAATGTGAAAGTTTGTGAGGATGTTTGTTACGCAAAAACTACTTATCAGATTATGATGAAATTTTACAGTATTATTATTTATACATCATAATAATATATGGGCTAATTTATAATATAATGATATTGAGTTAATTGGCCAAATTATAACGATGAGTGTCAAGTAAATCGGAAAAAATACTACTATCTTAGAGATATTTCGAATTACAGTCAGTAGAATAGGACCAAAAACAATAGAAAAAGCTAGTAATACAAAAAAAGTCAAAGTTTACAAAAAAAAGACGTAAATAATTTTTTTTTAAAGCAAAATTTTAAAAAAATATGTGCCATGTCCACTAAGGGCTTTGGAAATTCTAAGAAGTACCAGGATATTAGAAATATGGAACAAGTATTCTATCAATGTATACTGGTTAATAATTAATTACTAAAGAATATACTACTCTCATTATAAGTACGCGATGATCAGTGAAACAGACACAGAAATATGTCTGCTAAACCATAACTTCACGTATATATTATTTATTGTTAAGCCTGATTTGACATGATTTTATCACATTTTATTGAAATTATCATTTTGTGAAAAGCATTTCATGTTTGTACTTAAATATATGGAGCAAATGCTATTTTTAAAAATGTATATTTATTTTAAATATTTACCTCAAGATTCGGTAAATTATCGCAGATGTCCATCAGTCGTATTACCGATAGCACGTTTTGTTCCACCGCCTTTTGTAGCGCTTCGTCGAATTTGAGGGTAGCTGCAGAATGAAATACTATGGATACCTGGAAATATTGAAATTTTATGGAAAATTCGTAAATAAAGCCTTCTTTATTAAAAAAAGATTATATTTATTTACTAGCGATCCACCCCGGCTTCGCACGGGTGCAATGTAGATGTACTATACTATATACAAAACAATACTTTGATACTCGCTGATAATGTAGCTTTCTTTTGGTGAAAGAATTTTTAAATCAGTCGAGTAGTTTTTGAGTTAAATCGTAAGAAACAAACAAATCTTTCCTCGTTAATACATAATATTAGTATAGAAAAAAAAATAGGTAATGTAGTGCTAGCGACACCTACTATTTGCGGTTACAATCAGTACGAGGACGTCATTAATCCTGAATCGCGCTAACAAAGTGATTCCGAGCGCTGAGTATATGAGTCGTATAGAATCAAAAGCGGCTATCTGACTTATAGCTGATTGTTAGCAATTTAAAAAAGAAAACGTTTTTCTCCTTTATTTTTGTATTAGGTATCATTCAATATTCATTGAATATTTAAGGTATCTATTAATATTAACAATTAAAGATAAAACCAAATATATAAAAAAACATAACAGTCTAAACGACAAGATTTTTTTTTTTTTGTAGATTGCCGGACCAAAAATGTCAGATAGTCACCTTTGATTCTATACGACTCATATTTTATTATACAACATCTCGACATCAACCACTGGGAAGCAGAATATCTTGTCAACTTATCTAACAAGGGGAGTGTCAAACAGATTCCCATCACTTTTATATATATTGTAGGGCAGGGTCCCCTCAATCTATACATATCAGCTAGTAAATATATAAAGCGGTAAGACGCCATTCGTTTTTATTATTGAGAAATTTCAACTCAAAGTTCTATATGTAACAAGTAGAAGGAACCTTTTTACCGGTTGCAGCAATGGTTCCGTGACGTAGTGGTAACGCTCTTGCTTTCTGAGCGACCGGACGGTTGTTCAAGTCCCGGTTGAAATACTTTTTTTTTTTTAATTTTTATAGATTATTTTATATAGTTAGATATAGAAATTTGAGTTGAAATTTCTCAATAATAAAAACAATATTTATTGCGGGGACCCTGCCCTACAATATATATAAAAGTGATGGGAATCTGTGATTCCCAAGATTGACACTCCCCTTGTAAGTCCTCAATGATGCCTTTACATACCTCGTGTAATTTGAGCAGGTTTTCAGGTAAAATGCCCAGGTTGGATTGAGAAACATCACCTGGAATTATATTGAGCTTGTCCAGCTGCTGTGGATTGTTCTGGCGAAGAATGTCGAACACCTGGAACAATTCACCTTTATATAAAAAACAAGTTGGAGCGTTTCTTTTAGGAGTAACTGTAAATGAACTATGAATTAATGTAGGTATTTTTATTAAATACCCGAAACAATTTGAAAATACCGTGAAGTACGCATTGCACGTTTCGGTATCAGTCTATGGATTTCCGAATGCTCGAAGCAAAAAAAAGTTTTATTATAATAATTAATTACTTCCAGGTGTCATGTGAAGTATGGTGTAATGGTTGCAGCTCCTTACAAACATTTTGTAAAACAAAAAACTTGGCGATTAAAAAGAGTGGCGGAGTTCTTCTCGTCCGTTCTACGCCCTTGATTTGAGAACTGGCAGTAAATGTAAAAGTCACTTATCATCAAGTGAACCTCATACTCATCTGTTGATCATGGTACAAGAAACGTAAGGTCTGTTTCTTGCGTGAAATAATTAAAAAAATAAAGAAAAGATATGCAGCACCTGTGATTGTTTCAACTGCTGCAGTCTCTTCTCTGGTGAAACTCCTTTCTTATGACGCATCAGCAGGTGTAGTGTCCCAATGTCTGGACACGTGGATAAGAGACGTTCTATAAGAACCTGGAAATTTATAAGTATTATAAAATAGTATTAGTTTTTATTATATAATAACACAATATAAAAATGGCCTACGTTACATAACACACCCTGCAAAAAATGTTACTACTAAGTACGCTGATAATGTAGTTTTCTATTGGTGAAATAATTTTTAAGATCGGTCAAACAATCAAACAGATCTTTCCTACATATAGATATGAATCAATAAAAATGTATAATTAACTTCACAATTCGTATCTCAGCTTTAAGTAAAAGGCATCCTATTTAGACTATTTTTTTTTTTAAATTTCTATAGTTTAGACATGAATCGTCACCCTTTTTTGCATTTCCCCTACTCTCACTTATATTTTTTTTTATAAAGTACTAGCGACCCGCCCCGGCTTCGCACGAGTCAAGATTTTTTGACAAAAAAAGCGGGGGTTGTATGTATTTTTTAATGCCACATTATAAAAAAATAAAAACAAAAAATTTCGTCTAAAAAATAAAAAATAAAATTTAGGGGTGGATTACCCTTAACATTTAGGGGGATGAAAAATAGATGTTGTCCGATTCTCATACCTACCCAATATGCACACAAAATTTCATGAGAATCGGTCGAGCCGTTTCGGAGGAGTATGGCAACGAAAACTGTGACACGAGAATTTTATATATTAGAAAGATGTTATCATTTTTGAAACATACCTACTGGCTTTTGTTTTAAGATATATTTAAAAGCTAATTGCATTAGTTTTCATATCTTGCTTGTATGTTGTAGTTCTATTTAAAGTTATCGGTCTAGACTAGACATCGCGTAGCAGGTGATATTCTGGCACTATCTCTTGGGAATCATGTATTTTCATAAACAGTTAACAAATACTCCTTACAGCTACTATGACAAGTGTATAGTTAATCGAAAATCGAACTTTTAAATTTATTTTAAAGAGAATACACAAACAAATAAAATAATGCCATCAAAAACATAAATTGTAAAAAAAGCCAAGTCTTGCAACTCAGTTCTTCTATCGTAAAAAGTTGTGAGATCCGTATAGTACCAAGTCGGTCAATTTATTCAGTCTCTACTGAAGGATCCTTCTGTCTAAAGTTATAACGTAATTAGCTAACCTAACAACATCTTATAGTGATCATATCGATATCAATATTAAAAATCTTTGATGTTTAAAATAAATAGATTGACTCGGCTAACAAACAAATTCGAATTAACAAATTTTGACTAGTTATAATTCTTAAAGTACTGGTTTAAATTTATTGAAATTATTAAATATACCGAGTTTATACAATGCCTGCTTGGTTACTGAAAATCAGGCTTCTAGTTTTATCCACAACTAAGTTATAGGGAGTCGAAAATGGCCCGAACTACTTCGAGAAAAGGATACTACGGCCGTGCCGCTTTTTGCTCGACTTGGCGGGGGCAGTGCCGTGCCCCCAGATAATATTGATTTAAACTTTTTGAAAAGAAATATATGAAAATTGTAATAAATATAAAATAGATAAATCGAGTATTGAGGATGCGATCCCGGCCTTTAAGCTAAGAATAGTATCGTATTCTGAAAGTTCCCAAGTCGTATCGGTTCGGAAATACCAGTGACAGCTGGTTCCACAGAGCAGTTGTACGAGGCAGGAAGTTTCTTAGGGAGCAGTTGTGGACTTCCAGACATCGAGATGGTGTGGTGTGTAAGTCGAAGTTCGAAGGGCTCGTTGGCGTGTTTAGTGCAACACCTTGCGCTCCGCTGGGTCGTGGGTTCGAATCCCGCCGGGACAACATGTTTATAATTGGCTTTAAGCATGCCTTCCACACGACTGGTCACTTCAGGTACTAAACGTGTGGGAGGAATATCAAAATTCCGACCGGGTAACGAACCACCGTTCATAGATGAAAAATCCGTGAAGTGCACATTGCTCGTTTCGGTCTCAGTCTATGGATTTTCCAATGCTCGAAGTAAAAAGAACGTCGACAGCGCATCATTGATTGTTCTGTGGCTGAGGTATCACCTACCATCAAGTGCACCTCATGCTCGTCTGTCGATATCTATCATATTTTTTTTTATAAAAATCAATACCTTTCCCATAAAGCCAGTCGCTCCTGTGATGAAGAGGCTTCTTCCAGCGTAGAACTGTGGTATCAGAGCCCCATGAGGGGACCGCGATCTGGCCACCATTTTTGACTGGCTGGAAAGTATAATCAGTTTAATATAGTGCTCTTCCCAAATGCGTTATACTCGTGAACGGGTGCTACTTGTGGTGACTGGTCGAACTTGAATTGTGTATGCGGTAATATTAGTTATTTCGACTATGTGTTTGAGTGTTGTTCCCACGATAATGTTAGTGCGTGCTCCTATTTCACCATGCCTACTGCTGATAGAGGACAAATCTTTGTTTTTTAGTTTATTTATTATATATTTTTAATTATTATAGTTAATCACTTAAAGAGGTCATGTGGAACATGGTGTAATTGTCGCAGCTCCTTACAAAAATTTTGTTAAACGTGGCGATTAAAAAGAGTGGCGGCGAGTTTATTGCCAGTTCTTCTCGTCCGTTCTACGCCCTTGATTTGAGAACTGGCAGTAAATGTAAAAGTAGTAGCATTTAATATGTATTTTTATATTGACCTAAATGAATAAATGATTTTGAATTTGAATTTGTTTGAAACAATATAAATAATAAATCGCATTTTAATCCGATATACAGTATTTTATTTAAATACATTTTAAATGGTAACACTGTCTCACTAGCCTTCAAACATATCTCTTATTTTATAATAAGGTTTACAACTTTACATTGTAAAGTCTATTTTTAGTTATAGATACCGCATGTACGCTGACGACATTGAAATAAATCTCTCATGCAACTTAGTTGGACGTTGATAAGCAATAGTGTAGCGACATGTACAATCTGCGACTAGAATCAATACGAAGACGTCTTATCTTATCCGGCATGGCCTAGCCAGCTTCCACTAGCTGCAGCAGCCAGGACGGCCATCCCATGTGCCGAAGCACCACTGAGCTCCGAAGGGAAAAATTTGATCCACAAAATTACTTTTGTAGATCATTTTTTTCTTGTAAATATGAATTTTATATAATTATATTTATTCACCAAAAATGCATTGCTCACACACATGCATAAATCGAAATGATGACAGATAGTAAAAGATTTTTAGATATTCGCTCTGCATAAAATCCTTCTACGTGATTTTTCGATTGGATTATGTCAGAGGGTGCTCCCCGAGTATAAAACCGAGTTTCTGTCGCCCGAAACCGCAAGCGTTAGCCGCCATCTTGGAAATCGTGTTTTTGCATATATCTCGGAAACGGTAAGAAGGCCTGATTTGATCAATACACTTCATGTGTTATGCGATTAGGTAACTGTTGAATCATTCGATGAGTCAAATTGGCTCACAACCGTAAAACTAGGTAAGTATACCACATTCGATAATGCGAAATGAAGGGGTTTGCGGGGAAGAGGAATCAATATTAACATATATTTCATTACTTCACTAAAAACCAACCTATCTTTTTAAAAAATAAAATTAAAATTTTATTTATATAGCAAAACAAACAAACTTCTTTATTCAAGCTCCACATAAGTATCTAATAACCTAACTTAATAACTAATTGTGTGGCAGCTTGAACAGGCGGCGACTCAGCATATGCTGTGCTGCCGACGAAACAACACAGCGCTGATATTCTGTCGCTGCCTAGCGACACTTGTGGCAGACAGTTACACACATTTATACATACACTTATAAACATTAAATCACTTATAATAACTACAATATAAGAATGTATTTTAAATATAATAATATGAAGTTAAAATATGATTAATAAATACAACTTATGAAATACTTAATTAAATAAACAATATAATAATAAATAATAAAATTACCGTCCTCGACTGGCATACATGGCGGACGTGTCGAACAGTAATACAGAAATATTATTCAATATCTTCAAGTGACTTCGCATTTTATATCCCGAATTTACACTATTATCACAAGAATATATAATATATAGAATTTCGATAAGAAATTACAGTGGATTCTTCGCATCTTTGGGTAAGAAACACTTGCACTTTTCACCCTACGTACTCAAGGAAGTTACTGCGTGATTTTATTCACACTAATATACAAAAAAAATCCTAAATACATTCAAGAAAAATGAGTGTAATGAGATCTCCAACAAAAGCAGGCGGTTCGCAGCCCGATCTAACTAAATTAAGTGAAGTAGAATGTAAACAAGTTTCTTTGCGTAAGCGCAAGCAACCAGAGACGGACTGCAGCTGTGTTAAAAATATAAATGATTTACGCTCAGATATTATGAATATGTTAAAAGAATTTATGCAATCTCAAGAGTTGCATATGACTTCATTACGTGATGATGTTGCTCAGATTAAGACCGACTTAGTGAACATTCGCTCCACTACGGATTACCTTGTCACGGAACACAAAAAAATATTAGTGGAAATCAACACTTTAAAAAATTACAATTCTGTATCTGAACAAAAAATTAAGGATCTTGAGAAGGATATAAATACCTTGAAAAAAGACGGATGTACTGAAGCCATAAATTCACTACCAATAAATATACAAGAAAACTTTATACGGGAAGTTGCGGACAGATCTAACAGAGAAAAGAATATTATAATATTTGGTATCCCCGAATCGCATGGATCGGGTAGGGAAGATAGGCGCTCATACGATGAAAAAGAAGCCCTTAATATGATAAGTGATATCATAAAGGACCCTATAACTTTAAGAAAAACATCACGCCTTGGAAAATATAAGATAAACCACAGTCGTCCCTTAAAAGTGTCGTTAGACTCCGCTAAAACTGTAAAAAGTATCTTTAAAAATAAGGATAATATTAAAAATAAAGACATCAAAATATTCTCTGATCAGACTCCTTCACAGCAAATGTATTTAAAAGAACTTAGGAAAAAACTAATAGAAAGACAGCAAAATGGTGAACCGAACCTCAAAATCAAATACATTAACGGATATCCAAAAATCATTTCCATTCCAAAAAACTAATAGTCCCTGTCAGTCAACACGTACATCCAACCATCAACAAAGTACCCGAAAATACATACGAAATACTTAACACATATGATAATATTAAAACGCTGTGTTCTTCTATGATTTTCTTCTATTCGAACATAAGAAGCATCGTTAAACCTGGTAAGCTGGACGAACTTGAATGTATTATTAATTCTATTGATACACAGATACAGTTGATTTTATTAACCGAAACGTGGATCAAAACAGAAGAAGAGGCCCAAAAAATACAAATACCTAACTATACTCATTACTATAATATAAGAATCAATACCAGAGGAGGTGGAGTTTCGATTTTTGTTCATAATGATACTCAACATAGCTTTTGTGAAGAGAAATACACACATAATAACAATTACTTATGGATCACTCTCAATAAACTCAAAATAGATATAGGTCTTATTTATAAACCAGGAGACTCAAACATAAACGATTTCCTACAAGATTTTGAATCACAAGTAGTGAATAGAAAGAGAGCCATTATATTTGGTGACTTCAATTTAGACCTCCTTAAGGCGGATAGAAATACAAAGCGATTTAAAAATCTTATACAAGAAACTGGATATACTATCCTAAACAGAATAGAAGAAGAATACTCGACTCGAACAACACCAACATGCAGAACTATTCTTGATTATGTAATTTCAAACCTTAATGATAGAAACTTTCACTTAGCCCTACATGATTCATCAATATCGGACCATAAACAAATATTCGTAGGAATGAAGAAATTCAAACCGGAACCACCACAGCGAGTGAAGTATGACGCTATCAACTACGACCTCTTGTATAAGCTCGGTCAGGAAATGTTTTGTGACAATAGATCTGATAGTCAAATATCCATTAATCTAAACATACAAATGCAAAATATTATAACTAAGAGTAAAATCAGTAAAATTAAAATACAAAATTTACCTAAAAATGATTGGATAAATAAAAACATTATTAACAAAATAAATTTTAGGAATTCTCTCTGGCTGCAACTTAAGAAATGCTCAAATAATGAAAAAGATAATCTCATAAAACAACATCATAAATCACGAAATGAAGTATCGGAGCTTATAACTAAAACTAAAGCCTCGTATTACCATAACTCTTTCAACCTTTGCAAAAATAATCCGAAAAAAATGTGGAGGCTTATTCAAACCCTAACTAAAAATAAAGTAAAAACAAATACTATCCCACCTAAACTTAAAATTAATTCAGAAGAAATAGCAGACGAAAATCGTATTTGTGAGGAATTTAACCTATTTTTTGCGACAGTAGGATCCCGTCTGGCTAATACTATACAACAGACTTCCACGACTAAGAACATATATTTATTTAGCACTAAATATCCAATTATAAATAAAGAGCTATCAACTATAAGAAATTGTAGTGAAACTGAAGTCTCTAAAATAATTGATAAACTTAACTCTAATACAAGTTCCGGAATAGATGGTATTACTACAAAGGCAGTAAAATGTATTAAATGTCTTATTCTTGAAAAACTTACTTCATATATAAATAATTGCTTAAACAGTGGAATATTCCCAGATGACCTTAAAATTGCTAAAGTAACCCCTATATATAAATCAGGTTCAAAGACAGACCCTAGTAATTATCGACCTATTTCTGTTTTGCCAGTCATTTCAAAAGTCTTCGAAAAAATCATACATAATCGCTTAAGTGAATATCTTACTTCAATTAATTTTATTTCTGACCATCAGTATGGCTTTCGACCTAAATCGAATACTTTAGCTGCTACAATAGACTTAATTACCAAAATTAAAAGAAACATTGACGCAAAGAATTTAGGACTCGGAATATTTATTGATTTAAAAAAGGCGTTTGATTCAATCAGTCATTCATTATTGCTTAAAAAGCTTTCTCATATAGGAATAACTGGAACTGCATATAAAATATTTGAAAATTACTTGAGCAATAGAAATCAAATCGTTAAAATTAACCAATACCAGAGTTCTCCTCAATCAATCACTTACGGCGTACCTCAAGGTTCTATACTCGGCCCACTCCTTTTTTTAATATACATAAACAACATCACAGACCTTAAATTAAACGGAGAAATATCTCTTTACGCAGATGATACCTGTATTTTTTACTTCGGGCATTCTATGAATGACATAATTCCAAGAGCGCAATCAGACCTAAACGTTTTGCATAAATGGTTCCAATCTAACTTGTTAACTATTAACACATCTAAAACTTCATACATGATATTTAAACCAAAAAACAAAAAAATATCTAACTATTCCCCTCTCACTATTAATAATTACATAATACATGAATCAAACGAAGAGAAATACCTGGGTCTAGTATTAGATTCAAAATTGACGTGGAAAAACCACGTAAGTAAAATAAGATCAAAGCTTTCTTCTCTGTTAGGTTCTTTATACGGTTGCATTCGATGCTTACCTTATACGACTCGTCGTACAATATATAATACATTAGTAAAACCACACATAGATTACCTAGTTGAAGTTTGGGGCAGTGCCAATAAAACCACCTTAAGAGACTTGCAGATAAGCCAAAATAAATTATTAAAACTTTTATTTAACTATGATTTTCTAACATCAACAAAAATACTATACCTAGAAACCAAAATTATGAATATTTATCAAACTTACTGTTATAACACTTGTATTCTAATAAAGAAAATATTAGATGGTAATATTAATACACAAATAAATTTTGTAACAAATAAATGCAAAGGAAAAAGATTACTTAGGAACGCTAACAATATCTATATACCGAAAGTACGTACTAACTATGGAAAACAAAGTATATATTTTGATGGAGCAAAACTATATAATAAATTACCTAAAGAAATTAAAAATTCAAAAAGTTTAAACATTTTTAAATATAAGTTAAAACAACACATAATTAATACATTCTGAATCCGGCCCTGGCCTTTTCTTATTACGCGTAAGCAGCGCGATTGCCGATTGGTCAAATATAAAACATTAAAATTTGCACCCACCCTCTTATATCTAATATTATTTTATAGAATTAATATTGTAAACTAAGATAACATACTTTTAGTTAAGTTTTATTGTTATGTTGTATTCATAAAAAAATCAAGTCTGTATGCCTAGTTATAAGTTATAATATGTATGTAATTCTCATGAAGCGAAATGTAATTTCTTTTGAGATTAATAAATGTCGTTAACCTTTAAATTAATGTACTCCGGTTCTTCCCCTAGCGCAACTAAGTCCGGTTATCAATTCCCTGCCCTTGTAAATTTAGAAGATATTTTTTATAATGGAATTGAAAATTACTAATGGTCTCTAAATTTCGGATAGGTGGTAGGAGATTATTCCAGCACTTAGTTGCGCTATAGGTGAAGCTACCTCTAAAAGCTGCTGTATGATGCCTTTGAACTGACAGACCATGTAAAGAGGCCCTTGTGGGATAATGTGTGTTGAAATCGCTCAACCAGGAAAGTTTGTGATAAAGATATACAGGAGCCTTTGTTATTACTATCTCAAATAAGGCAGATGCTAAGTGGAGGCGTCTACGGTTTTCCATCTTTAGCATTGATTAAATATGGTGTTATATGTGCTCTAGCTGGGACATCCCAACAAAATCTTGCGCAGGCGTTTTGTACTTTCTGGATTGCATTCTTGGTTCGACTCAATAATCTTGGACCGTACATAATGTCTGCATATAGAGTAAGTAATCAAATTTTGAATGAGCCAAATTCGCTCAGTTCGTAAATGTAGTGTTAATTTATATGAAAAAGTTGTATTATACCGACATATTGTCAATTTTTTTATAGTGATGTACATATAATATGAGTTAGTACATGTAATCATTGCTCAATAACTTGAAAACGTGTATTATTGAAGTATTTTTATAATAAACTATGAGATCGTTCATTACTAAAGCAAAAGTTGTTTCTATAGGTTAATTTTCAATTCGTTTTTTGTTGGTTTAAAGTTTAAACACATTGGATTATTCGACTTTACTTTTATTGATCATTATACCTAGGTAGAGACCAACAGGCCTAGCATGACCGCCACGAGATATGTCGCGGACGAGAGAATACAAACTAAGATGTAAGATATCTCGATATATTATATCTCGACATTGACAATTTTGATAGAAAAGTTATCTCGATCGACAAATGTATCTAAGTATTTTTGATATTAAAAGTCGAATTTTAAGTTTAATTGTCATGTTAGACCCGAAAGAAATAGAGCGATAATAATCGATTAAAACACGAGAAAACGGTCGACAAAATTTTGTCGCGGTTGTCATGCTAGGCCGGCTGGGAAAGTTTTAAAAAATCGAGTAAGGGGGGGGAGATTGAAAGAGAGTCTCAATCGTTTATTAGTTTTTAAATTTATATTTACTTTGGTTTCGAGCAGCATTTAATAATTGACGTTTTTTTACTACAAAATCATAAACGTATTTACATGAAAAAAAAACGAATAGGTTTTGATAGAAAAGCAATCTATACTTCTATACTAATATTATAAAGAGGAAAGATTTGTATTTTTGAATTTTTATATTTTTGTATGTTATGAATAAACTCAAAAACTACTGGTCCGATTTTAAAAATTCTTTCACCAACGGAAAGCTACATTATCAGTAACATAGGTAAAATTGTGTACAGTACATCTATACTGCACCCGTGTGAAGCCGGGGCGCGTTGCTAGTATTTAATAAATCCATGGCAGATTTCGTCGTGGCGTACCTAGCGAGAGAGTAGCGACTTGCGAGCGATGGATGCATATTATAATTTAAAAAAAAAAAAAAAAAACGCAGAAGTGGCACCCCGGGAAATCGGGAGGTGGACCATTTCTACAAAAGTCTCCCGGGCAATCCGGGAGGGTTGGGACTATCTACTACCCATGTGGAGCCGGGGCGTGTCGCTAGTTAATAATGAAAATAAATATTTGTAACGCGATTAGAAACCTCGTGGACATGCCCGCTGTGTGCCTTAGGCTTAAATTTCATAAAGTCAAAGTTTATGATATTACTAAAGTCCAAGTAAAAATACCCTTTCATTCAGTAGGTATATTCTATATATATTATATAGAATCAATAACAGTTCGAAAGTATTAACCTTGTACGCAATTTGGATGGAAACATTTAATCTTGTTTACAAATACTACTTTTGTATAGTACTCCAAAACTTTCTAAAAACGTAGAATCATGGGTTCTTTGGATGAATATGGGAGATCCTCTATCATCTCGATCTAACCGAAGAACAAAAACTGATATGATTATGATAGCAAGTCGTTTTTAGGGTTCCGTACTACTAAAAACGGAACCCTTATAAGATTTTGTTGTCCTTTGTCAAGGCCCTCTCAGGAACTCAAGGATTAATTTAAAATGGTCAAGTGCGAGTCAGGCTCGCGCACCGAGGGTTCCGAACAAAATGTTAATATAAAGAACTACAAATTTAAGGTATTCGTATACCGATACGACTTGGAAACCTTCAAGAAGCGAGCCTACATCTTTCTTAAAGGCCGGCAACGCACTCGCAAGCCCTCTGGTGTTGCGGATGTCTATGGGCGGCGGTGATCACTTACCATCACGTGAGCCGCCTGCCCGTTTGCCCCCTATACTATAAAAAAAAATCGGATTTTTCCTTTACTTTAACTACATGACATTGCTTCATGCCCAATTTCATGATTCTAGGTCAACGGAAAGTACCATATGGCATTTTATTCTCTTGCTAGTGTCAAAATATGCGCATAAAAGGCCGTATCTTTGATTGCGTCGACTTAAGAAGTTCACTGCTGCAAGGGATTGCAGACCTGATTATTTGATATTAATTTCAACTTGATACCTTTACGCGAAAAAGGGTCTTGGACAGATGGACAATGAAGTGATCATATAAACGTTCCGTTTTTGGTACGGAGTACGGAACTCTAAAAAGGATTTAAGAAAAAAAATCATCACATAGTTACAACACGTTTCCCATTCAGGGACGCTTGCTCGGTGCAAGGTATTTCACAACGAACTCGTTTCAAGAAAATGCAAAAAGTTGTTTACGAAACCTTAACCTGATTTTTATACGAGTCATCATTAATCGCAACAATGTCAGATATTCTGCCTCCAAGCAGCAATGTGCAAGCACTACTGTGTTTAGGTCCGTCTATGTAGGTACCACCGCAGCGTCAGATATTCTGCCTCCAAGCAGCAGTGTGCGAGCACTACTGTGTTTAGGTCCGTCTATGTAGGTACCTACCACTGCGGCGTCAGATATTCTGCCTCCAAGCAGCAGTGTGCGAGCACTACTGTGTTTAGGTCCATCTATGTAGGTACCACCGCAGCGTCAGATATTCTGCCTCCAAACAGCAGTGTGCGAGCACTACTGTGTTTAGGTCCGTCTATGTAGGTACCTACCACTGCGGCGTCAGATATTCTGCCTCCAAGCAGCAGTGTGCGAGCACTACTGTGTTTAGGTCCGTCTATGTAGGTACCTACCACTGCGGCGTCAGATATTCTGCCTCCAAGCAGCAGTGTGCGAGCACTACTGTGTTTAGGTCCGTCTATGTAGGTACCTACCACTGGGGCGTCAGATATTCTGCCTCCAAGCAGTGTGCGAGCACTACTGTGTTTAGGTCAGTCTACGTTAACCTCAAAACCAATTTTGTTTTAACAACTAAAAGTTTGCCACACATGTATACACACAATGGAATGATGAAATCATTCCTGAGTCTAACTCTTCAATGTAATTTAATCTTCAACATGGAAGTTTTAAAAAAAATATTCAATGACTCAAAAGTGATACCATATAATTTTGAGTTTGATTTTAAGTAAACTAATAGCTACTTTATACTATAACATTCCTATATTTTTATTAATTATTTGCATTAACTTAAGTTAACAAGCGAATAGGTAGAAATGTAAACAAATCATAAAGTGTGAATCTTCAATCAAATATTCAAGTGAACTCGAGCACTAACTAGAAGACTTATTACCTCGTCATAAGATTTATTTTAAATTGGCATATATTTTTTGCTAGTCAGGGCAGGCTTTAGCAGGCCAATGAGGGCGCGTGCCCCGGGCGTCAATACTGGGGCGGCCAGTATTTTGGAATTCCCAGGAAATTCATCTAAACTAATATTATAAAGAGGAAAGATTAGTTTGTTGTTACGATTTAAATCGAAAACTACTCGAGCGATTTTAAAAATTCTTTTACCAATAGAAAGCTTCGTTATCAGCAAGTAACATAGGCTATTTTTGGTGTATAGTACCTACATTGGACCCGTGCGAAGCCGTGTTTTGTGATATAAATACGTAGTGACTTATTTTAATTTTTCGAGCATCTATGAAAGTGGAAGAAGTGAAATTATACAAGGATACGTGGAAATTCGTGATGTTTATCTATCCTAATGGAAAAGAGGCGTTAAATATGTGTATGTACGTTTTTTAATTCGTAAAATTATCTCACGTAATTTACCTGTTATGCTTACGTAAAATAATAATACATAATAATTTTTATTTTAAGAAATTGTCTACACAAAAGCGGGACAGGCAAAACAAAATGTTTATTTAAAAGGATGTCCCAATAAAGGGATAAGGTATTTGAGAAAGTCTTGTTTATAAAAAAAAAGAAACAACGTATTGTGTGGTTATAAAGACTTAAAACTGTTAAAGGCCGTAACCTCCAGGCAGGGTTAACCAGTGTTGTTTAGTTAATTACTGTTAATTACTTGTTTAAGAAAGGCTGTCTTAAATAATGATAAACATAACTATATTTTCTTAATTATACAAAACTTGACGAGCCCATTTGCGCGTATTTGATATTTTTTATGGAATAGGCAAAGGGTAATAATCATATCTATAGTAGTAGTTGTTAGTCTCACAATTTGCTTAATTTAAAACAACCGATTTGCTTAATTTTTTTATATTTTTTTTATTTTTATAGATAAGTTTGAACAACTTTTATTGGCGACACGAAGTTCACCGGGTCAGCTAGTTATAAATAAAAATCAATGTGTGTATGTCCTCTATGCACTCCTAAACTAGTCATCCAATTATAATGAAACTTTGGTGAGTTGTTCTGTATAAACTTTTTTTTACAATACGTGGCATATCAACACAAGCCAGATAGGTACAATACAGTAAATATCAACTACGTAGATGGCGTTAGTATGTCAACTTTGTGACATTTCAAATATCAGACAACTGTCATCTTTCTGTCTCCCCGCGACCACGGTTGCTGAAAAGCATCCGAAACGTCGGCATAAATAATTTAAACAATCTTCTTCCTGCCCTGTTCTCTATTTTTAAACAATATAAATAATAAATCGCGTTTTAAACCGGTATACAGTATTTTATTAACGCAAGACCACTCAGCATACGTTGGTGGTTTAGTGCCCGGGGCGTCTAAAAGATTGTCTAGGGCGTCCAGAATAACGTCCTGGGCGCTAACTATTGCAACACCGCCTCTGTTCAGTTATTCGAAAACGTATGGTATTGTTATTGTATATTGTTGGTATTTCAAATAAAACAGAAGTGTTCACTTCATTTGAACAAATCTTTAGTATTCATTGTATTGACAGAGTTAAGTGCATAAACTCATGGCTTCTATTTACCTCAGTATGCGTCAAGTTCCTATTACATACCACGATTATCTAATGTCTAATTTCGTAATGTAATAAACACGAACAAACCATTCTTAAGCATATAAATACATACAGTCATACATACATATACATCACGCCTCTTTCCCATTGCGGTAGGCAGAGATCACGGAATTCCATATGCTCCGATCCTTACATACCACTTTCGCTTCTTCTACTTTCATCAATGCTTTCATACACACTCGACGGTTACGAGTACTTTTGATCTGGCCCTTTTGCAGAACGTCCCCGATCTGATCGAGGTACGTACGCCTAGGTCGACCACTCCCGATTCTCCCACTCACACCAGTTTCATAAATCTTTTTCGTTTCCCTACTTTCATCCATCCTTTCTACATGCCCAAATCACGTTTGGGCACAGGTGTATATTAATTTAAAGGATATGTCAACAAATGGATAAAGTATTTGAAAAAGTCTTGCTTATAAAAAAAAAAAAATAACATATTATGCGTTTATAAATTTGACTTAAAACTGTCAAAGTCCGTAACCTCCAGGCAGGGTAAACCAGTGTTGTTTAGGTACTTAAGGGTTTTAACTGCGTATGTAGCCTTGCGGTCGCACATTGATCCGTAAGAGCATACGTCCCGGGTTCGATTCCCAGGTTGGTCATTAAGTGTTTCTCTTTTAAGTGTTTTTTTTCCAGAAGAAACAGTGTAAAATTGCCGGGGAGAATGGGTCGAGCAAAGTCTCACGACATTTCACCAAGGGGTGAGGGGGGGTCGAAAAATGGCCAAAATTACCTCACGTAATTAAAGGATGCTCCCTAAGAAGCTATACTACGCGCCCCGGTTTCTCACGGGTGCAATGTATTATGTAGTTGTACTATACACAAAATGCCTATAGTTACTCGCTGATAATGTAGCTTTCTATTGGTGAAAGAATTTTTAAAATCGCTCCAGTAGTTTTTGAGTTTATTCATAACATACAAAAAAACAAATCTTTCCTCTTTATAATATTAGTATCGAAGTATATTTATAGATATAGATAGTATAGATGTTTAATCAAATAGACGGAAGTCCGTGTATATGTTATTTAGATGATTTCATAGTCAGTTAACGTAGTTACCAAAAATCACAGTTTGTTGATAAACTCACGTATTCGTAATTCATTAAAAGTCACACATTGTTAATTGCTTACAATGATGTTGATTTTGATGGGCTCGTTGGCGCGTTCGGTAGAACACCTGCCGTGCGCATCGATGGGTCGTGGGTTCGAATCCCACCGGGACGATATGTTTATAATTTTCTAAAAGCATGTTTTCCCCACGTCTGTTAACTTCGGTGGATCGGGTGGGAGGAATATCGAAATTCCGACCTGGTAACGAACCACCGTTCATAGATGGAAAAACCGTGAAGAGCATTGCGCATTTCGGTTTCAGTCTATAAATTCTCGTAGTAAAAAGTAGGTCGACAGCGCATCATTGACTGATGTTCTGTGGCTGGGGTATCACCTACCATCAAGTGAACCTCATGCTCGTCTGTCGAGTGTTCTGCCGTCGTACGGGTAAACGCAGTACTTGCAAAATGGCGGTTTCAGGTAAAGCACGATAAAAGGACTTAAAAAACTATTAACTTCAACTGTATTTTTATTTATTGTATTTAAATTTAGTTAAAATAATGTGTATGTACAATTCGCACTTATTTTTAAATTAAAAAAAAAGGAAAATTCATATTTTTTATATTATTTTATATTTAATTGATATCTGGGTGTTTCTTCGAAATGCCGGCCTGACACGTTTTTCGCTGAAGAACTAATCAAAATGATTTGCAATTGGAACGTAATTTTTAGGTTTTATTAGAAAGGTTCTTGTCCATCGAGGCCTTATCATAAAATGTCAATAAATTAGTACAAATCTGAATAATATTTGCAGAAAACAGTAAAAACTAATTAGGCTGGCGCGTCCAAACGTCGAATTTTGTGGAATATCAGTTTTTTTCTGAGATAAATAACAAGAAAAATTAAAATTTAATATATTGTAGTGATTTTCAAATGTATATTTCTCAATGTTTTATAGCCGAAATCCAAAAGCAAACATCAGTTTCGTAATTATAAAACATATAAAATTGTCCACGACTTACTTCATAATTTGTCTGGCACACTATGTTCATTGAATACATTCATCGATCTATCGAATATTCTGGAGTGATGTAGCGAATTGTGATTGGTCGCGTCAGTCTGCGTCGAGCCACCGTACAGTGAGGACGTGTCCACGCTAGTTTTCGCGACAAAATACGACGAAACGGTGTCGTCTGGCAATTGTAAGTTAAGTAGCATAATTAATATGCCTTAATTTGTGAACGCCGTATTTCTGATTAGTATTTATGACTTAATGTAAATCTTTTGTTTGTTTGTTTTATACTTTTTATGTTCATATTTGTACTATTATATTTAATAATTAGAGTACAGTATCACATTAACCACGAATTTCTCATTAGTCTGGTAATCATTCATCTGAATTCATCTGGCGTGGGTAGACCAGATGAATTTGAAATTGACAGTAAAATTAGGAATCAACAAATGCCCTGATGGCAAGCAGTGAGTTATTAAATATTAAAACAAGTTCCGGATGCTCTAGACGATGTTAATGATTATTTTGTCTCCATTGGACAAGTCCTAGCTAAAAACATTTTAGGAAATATTAACAAAACAGAATTAGAACTCTCCCTTCAAGCCAAAGCTCCAATAGGTATTGCCAATTCTTTTATACTTTACGCAACAGATCCATGTGAAGTTATGGCGACACTTTCATGCTTGAAAAGATCAAGCGCACCAGGCTTTGACAACATATTAACTTCTGTCTTGCAAGATCACCAACATCTTCTGGCCGAGCCTATTGCACATCTATGTAACCTGTGTTTTTCACATGGACTGTTTCCCGATATATTCAAAAGCGCTGTTGTTTCTCCCATTTATAAAGCAGGTGACAAGTCATTACCAACAAAATATAGACCAATTGCACTTCTTAGTGTATTATCAAAAATAATAGAGAAACTAGCCAACAAAAGGCTGATAAAATATCTTGAGAACAACAACCTACTGGACCCTAAACAATTTGGCTTTCGAAACGGCAGGTCAACAGAAGATGCGGTTTTGCGAGTGACATCATTAGTGACTTCGTTCTTGGACTGGGGCGAGAAATGCATTGGTGTATTTCTCGATATGTAAAAAGCCTTTGACACTGTCTCAATTCCAATATTATTAACGAGGCTTGAGAACCTGGGAATAAGAGGAATTGCACTTCAGTGGTTCCAGGATTACCTCACTAATCGAAGGCAAATAGTGAGAATTGACAACCAAACTAGCAACAGCAAAAATTGTCTATTTGGAGTACCGCAGGGCAGTACTCTGGGACCTACACTCTTTCTTATTTATGTGAACGATTTGTGCAAACTTTTTCTATCAAATGGAGAACTAACCATGTTCGCGGACGACACTGTGATACTATTTCACAATAATCATGGCAAAAGGTTTTAGAAATAGCTGAGTTGGGACTTCGATCGGTTAGTACTTGGATGGAAAACAATTTGCTCATACTCAATACAAGTAAAACTAACTTTATGTGCTTTAGCAAAACTGGCGATTCCCACCCTTCGGGAATTCCTTACGTAAAAATACACATTTTTCCGTGTAATAGATCCAGTACAACTTCTCATATCTGCGATTGTCCTAACATCACAATGGCAACTAGCACAAAATATCTGGGCATAATTATCGATGATAAAATGAACTGGAAAGATCATATACAACACTTGACTACGAGACTCAGAAGACTTATTAGTCTTTAAGACTCTAAGGAATATCGGCAATCACCAGTTTGTAATACAGATATATCGATCATTAGCTGACTGCATTATTACCTATTGCATTAGGTACGTCGTGGGGTGGAGCAGCTAAGACGCATCTAATTATAGCGGAGCAAGCTCAGAGAGCTTTAATTAAAGCATCTCTAAACCTATTCCTTGACTACTCAACGACAGCACTTTTTAAAAAAGCACAGGTGTTTAGTCTACGAAAGCTATTCGTTTTCCAATGTATACGCCGCTACCATCGTAAGGAATTCCCTACTTTGCCTAACTCACACAATACTAGACACATATTTATTCCAACTCCTGCTCTCAAAACGAAATTTGCCCGACGGCACTATACGTTCTTGGCTCCTCATTTATATAGACAGCTTAATAAATCTATAAAAACGTATATAAATTTAATAACTTTGTTGTAAACAGGATAATCTGGGAGTAACTTTTAGAGCTAGATTATGATTCTGTTGAAAATTTATTAAATTATCATTGTTAATATATTAGAATATTGTATAAGTGTTATAATTTTCTTATTATAATGCTATATATAGGTAAATTTTCAATAGTTGTATAATGATTTGATGTTTTTTTTTTCTCTTAATTATTTTTTTCTTGTATTTACATATATTTTTAATCAACTTTAAAATTGTAATTTTCTATAGACAATAATAATATAAATTTTATTTTTTGTAATTTATTAATTTATTGCTTTAGTTTAAAATGTTATAAGGTTATGTTATAAGAAATGTGTTTCCGATTTTGTATTTTTATAGCATTTAAGAAGTTACTGATGAAATCGAGAAGGCACAGACTCCTGTAACACAGTTTTAAACTAGATCAGGAGTCTGGGTTTAAATTGTTTTATGTAAAAATAGCAGTACTTAATAAAGATGATTATTATTATTATTATTTACTGGATTACGGATTAAGGCAGCAAGTGCAATCTTTTTGTACAGTCAGTGAGTGTTTGCGTCATGACATATCTGCGGTATGGGCTCACATTATTATTTAATTTTTTTATTATCATAAATGGTGCAACTAATCATCCAAAAAGCCAAAAACTAATAGTGTCAATGATTATTGTTGAAAAATTGTTTAATTTTATAATAAAGTTTAGTGAAAATCTAATAATATCTCATTTAACTGCATGGTACTAATTAATATGTTTAAATAATCTCATTATTCTGCCATAATCATAATTCATCTGACCTAGCAATTCATCAGCATCTTTCAAATCATAAACCATTGCAAGTAAATCATGGCCTTCGATATATGTTCTTGTTCTGAGCGATCTAATACTATTTAATATATTATTTAGAATCAAATACAAAAAAACAAATGCGCCAGACCGATTAGCCAAAAACACTCACTATCGAAGAAACACCCATCTAACATACAAACAAACATCCTAGCAGAACGTCGTCGGGTCCGCTAGTCTAACAAAAACAAGTAATTATCATACATATAATCTAATATGGATGCTGTTAAGCAATACAGTGTCAACCCACATGGTTGCCATTTTGAGGAAATTGATTTTGAAGTTTTCATTGGGTTTTATTGAATTTCTTTTAAAAAATAACAGAAATATTTTTTGTAATTATTATTATTACACTAAGACGTGTATATCGTTTTTACGGTTAAAGACATTTATTTTCTCAAAAGATTTACATTAAATCACTTACAGAGAAAAAACAAACAATTTTAACTTAATATAATTAGCCCAGCGAATTGACGGTATATTTGTAAAATTTATTTTGTGTTAATTATTATTGATAGCGAGTAAGCGTATTTGGTAGGTAGATTGAAAAAGTTAACAATTATAATTTCTTAAGGCTTATCCATAGTGATAGCGGAATTTATATTTATAAAATTGTATAAAGTGTATGAATGTGTGTATTAGCGAATAAATGTTTTTTATGTATATGTAATATGTATGTATATGTTTTTCTAGGTAGCAATCAAAGTAATAGAAAGAAGAGTGTGCTCTCTAGTTATTTCAATATTTTTGCTATTAAAACGATTTAAATGATATATATGTCTTTTGAAATATGTACTCCAGCTCATAAGGAAGCGATTGGTATCAAAATTTACATTTTAGCATTTTGTGGGTTGACACTGTATTGCTTAACGGCGTCCATATAATCTAACATAAACAAGTTATTATTATTATAATTCACTTTATTTCGCATAATGTTTTACCTATAACCAATACCGGACCAAATTATACTCTAGCATATTTGCGTCATAACCTCCTTGGCTCAGTGGTAAGCGCGTTGCGTTTAGCACCGCAGGTGCCGGGTTCGAATCCCGAGGAAACAAGATTTAAAAAAAAGTTTCGGTCGGATAGGGCACAGAAGGCTAATCACCTAGTTGCCTGTAAAGAAAAAATGTTCAGTGAAACAGACACAGAAATGTGTCTGCCCCATGCCCCACTACGGGACTCGGGAATTCTAAGAAGTACCAGGACATCATAAGTAAGGAACAAGTATTCTATCAATGTTTACTGGTTAATAATTACTTAAGAATACTAGCATCAGTAGTAAGCGGTGATCAGTGAAACAGACACAGAAATGCGTCTGCCCCCTGTCCCACTAGAGGACTCGGGAATTCTAAGAAGTACCAGGACATCAGAAGTATGGAACAAGTATTCTATCAATGTATGTATACTGGTTAATAATTATTAGAGAATACACTAGCATTATTAGTAAGCGATGATCAGTGAAACAGACACAGAAATGGGTCTGCCCTATGCCCCACTAGGGGACTTGGGAATTCACTTTTTATATAAACCAGTAACTCGCCCCAGCTTCGCACGGGAGCAATGTAGATGTACTATATGAATTTAGAAAGAATTTTTAAAATGGGTCCAGTAGTTTTTCTGTTAAATCTTAACAAACAAACAAATCTTTCCTCTTTATAATACATATTAGTATAGAAATACTTTAATTTGCATAATATTTTACCTATAACCAATTTATTATTATAAATTATACTCTTGCATATCTGCGTCATGTATAAATTAAAATATATGATATATTTCATGTCTTGTAATGATTAATGCTTGTATTGTTATTGTATAACGTTAGTTCTAACTAAATTAACAAATCGTTGTTTACGTCATTATACACACGAGAGAATTAAGGAGTATTTTTTTTTATGTCAGATATCGACAGGAGAGCATGAGGTTCAAGTGATGGTAGGTGATACCTCAGCCACAGAACACCAGTCAATGATGCGCTGACGACCTTGCGATCCACCTTTTTACTTCGAGCATTTGTAGCAGTATGTACACTACGCATGACCATGCCATGTCAAACAAGCCATGTGCAAATTTTTTTTCATTGTTTTGAAATGTATGAGAATCGTCATGCTCGCTTAAATGTCATTGCTTGTGGAAGCGTCCATGCGTCGGGTTGTCCATCTCCCTAAAATATGGCCAGAGGACCGATGGCTGGCCATGTGTCGTTCTCGTGAACGGGTGCTACTTGTGGTGATTGGTCGAACTTGAATTCGTGTATGCGGTGATATTAGTTCTTTCGACTATGTGTTTGCGTGATGTTCCCACGATAATGTAAGTTTATTTTTCAAAATCATTTATTCATTTAGGTATCACAATGTACACTTATTAACGTCAATAAAAAATAAAAAATAAATTGTTCAGCCCCGGATCTTCAATTTTTTTTAGGAGGGGCAAAAACTGAAAAATGCCGCCCCGCCTACCTACTTATGTTTATTTAATCATCCATTTTTTTATTAGTTTACCTTACTAATTCTTACTGATATTATAAATGCGAAAGTTTGTGAGGATGGATGGATGGATGTTTGTTACTCTTTCACGCAAAAACTACCGAACGGATTTCGATGAAACTTACAGTAATATAGCTTATATATCAGAATAACACATAGGATATAATTTATAAACAGTTTTTGTATATTGGCCATAATATTACGATAACTGCTATCAAGTAACTCGGAAAAATTCCTGCCTTCTGAGAGCTATCTTGGCGTGCGCTGCCTAACCCACTGGATTTACAAGAATATAATGTATGGTGGGATTATTTGTTTTAAATAGTTCTAAATAAAAGTCAGCGATAGCATAATCACCTTTTATGTGGAAGCCAATGTACCCTAAACTATGAGCCTATTAAATTTGATTATTTTTTTCAATTGCTATTTTTAGAGTATTTAGCTAATTCTTATCAAAATTGATACATTTATCGTTTTCAGTATTTAATATAGATGAACTTTGTCTTTTACACCAAGTAATTTGGACGAACGGTTTAAAAAATATCACGAAATTATTACGCAGACATCCATATAATTTCAGCTATCAATATGTAGGATATATATTTAATAGGGTAGGGTTTAAAATAAAAATAAATATGCATAATAAAAATAAAAATCATATACAGGGTGGAAAGAATGAATGGGCCCTGGAGGGAAACCACTTTAAATCCTTAAGATAAATTTTTTTGAATAAAATACTGTATACCGGATTAAAACCTCTCTCAGTCTCCCGCGACCACGGTTGCTGAAAAGCATCCGAAACGTCGGGATAAATAATTTAAACAATATAAATAATAAATCGCGTTTTAATCTGGTATACAGTATTTTATTTAAATGTGTGATACTCGCGTTAATAAAAGACAATATTAATTTTTTTTGCTTAAAGGAAACATTCCTTTATTTTTAAAAACAAACAAAACTGCATTCAAAGATTTTCTAAAATTCGTCCGCCTCGCCCGGAAATCAAACCAGCTAAAAATTCAAAAAATAAACATTCGCTATTTTATTCCACTAATCGATAGGATCATTATTCTGAATAAAATCTGTCTAATAAACATTTGGTCTTAGAAATAAAAAAGACCTTAAAATCTAACATTTATTTTATTTTATCATCAGTTCTAATACGAAGGACATGTAAACATGAAAGAAAATTATTACCTAGCTAGAAATTGCTACTTTTGTTAATAATTATTTAACCATTTATTTATTTATTAAAGTACACCACATCATATATTCTACAATTTAACTTAAATTTAACAATTTTTACAATTTGTTGTTCTAAAATATATTACAATTATGGTGAACATAAGAATTACAAAAAATACTCCCTAATTGCTTTTGAAAAAGAAACAATTAAAAATAAAAATAATAAAAGTTATATCTACTTAAGCTACATAAAAAAGAGTTTTTAAATTATTTGAATAAGATTTTTTTAAAGGTCCCTTATTCCAGATACATAAACTTTGTCTTTTCAAATTCACTTCGTTTAGCCTTCTGAAAAGTGTTGTGATGAAATCTCCTAATAATATTCTACTATTTAAAAAAAAAAATCTTTTTCCAAACAATTTATTAGTAAAATTAATTATTAAAGTGTCACAAAATTGTAATTTTAAATCTAGCTAGATAGGTAAAAAATTTCTATCAGTTTACGTATTCTTCGTATCAGAACTGATGATAAAATAAAATAATGTTACACTTCATGATCTTTTTTATTTCTTAGACCAATATCTTTATTAGAGAGTATTTATCCTAAACATTAATTCTATCGATTAGCGGAATAAAATATCGAAAGATTAAATTTTGACTTTTTAGCTGGTTCGATCCATCCTCCATATATTATTAAATTTGTGAATTGAAATTACCATTTTACTCTTCGAGCTTTTTGTTCCGCAAATAAATCTATAGCCTTATCATAATATAACTTGTGTGCAATACGATTTTCTATCGCTAAAATTGCAAGACCCGATAAGCGTTCCTGGCTCATTGAAGATCGCAAATAATATCCATTGGTCTGTGAAGTGTGAATTTGGCCGCCCCCTGAATTTGCCGCCCGGGGCATAGGCCCCGGCTTGCCCCCCCCTAGATCCGGGGCTGAAATTGTTCTAATTTTGCATTTACTGCCAGTTCTCAAATCAAGAGCGTAGAACGGACGAGAAGAACTGGCAATAAACCACTCTTTTTAATCGCCAAGTTTTTGTTTTACAAAATGTTTGTAAGGATCTGCAACCATTACACTATGCTCCACATGACATATTGAAGTAAGTAATTATAATAATAAAAAGATAAACGAATAAAATAAACGAAGGTTTGTCCTTTATCAGTAGTACGTTAGTAGTAGTGAAATAGGAGCACGCACTTACATTATCGTGGGAACAACACGCAAACACATAGTCGAAATAACTAATATCACCGCATACATGAATTCAAGTCCACTAGGAAGGAACTAGTTCACTGTCTACGTTAGTGTGACAAAATGAATGCTCAATCGAACTCAGACAATTTACAGTTCCGAGAAAGGTATTGCCATTAAAAGAAAACTAGCATTATTAATAAACACACGTCTTAACTACGTGCAAGGCTGACTCCATCATTAGTATTCCGTTCTGAAACATTATTATGACATTGTAATTTGAATGATTGCAAACGTATCTTATTTGGTACGATTATATTTTAACTGTAGAGGCTAATAAGCCTGGTGAGCCTCTAAATATCGCGAGTGTTGTAACGGCCTATAAGATGAGATATATTTCATTAAATGCCCACCTTTTAAACCATATTTGAACTAAACTTTTAATTAGTTCCTTAAACCTCCTGAGGACCTAGTATGAACGACTATCGAAAAAGTATTCGAATCGTCCATGATCCAGCCCCGGATCTAGGGGGGGGCAAGCCGGGGCCTATGCCCCGGGCGGCAAATTCAGGGGGCGGCCAAATTCACACTTCACAGACCAATGGATATTATTTGCGATCTTCAATGAGCCAGGAACGCTTATCGGGTCTTGCAATTTTAGCGATAGAAAATCGTATTGCACACAAGTTATATTATGATAAGGCTATAGATTTATTTGCGGAACAAAAAGCTCGAAGAGTAAAATGGTAATTTCAATTCACAAATTTAATAATATATGGAGGATGGATCGAACCAGCTAAAAAGTCAAAATTTAATCTTTCGATATTTTATTCCGCTAATCGATAGAATTAATGTTTAGGATAAATACTCTCTAATAAAGATATTGGTCTAAGAAATAAAAAAGATCATGAAGTGTAACATTATTTTATTTTATCATCAGTTCTGATACGAAGAATACGTAAACTGATAGAAATTTTTTACCTATCTAGCTAGATTTAAAATTACAATTTTGTGACACTTTAATAATTAATTTTACTAATAAATTGTTTGGAAAAAGATTTTTTTTTTTAAATAGTAGAATATTATTAGGAGATTTCATCACAACACTTTTCAGAAGGCTAAACGAAGTGAATTTGAAAAGACAAAGTTTATGTATCTGGAATAAGGGACCTTTAAAAAAATCTTATTCAAATAATTTAAAAACTCTTTTTTATGTAGCTTAAGTAGATATAACTTTTATTATTTTTATTTTTAATTGTTTCTTTTTCAAAAGCAATTAGGGAGTATTTTTTGTAATTCTTATGTTCACCATAATTGTAATATATTTTAGAACAACAAATTGTAAAAATTGTTAAATTTAAGTTAAATTGTAGAATATATGATGTGGTGTACTTTAATAAATAAATAAATGGTTAAATAATTATTAACAAAAGTAGCAATTTCTAGCTAGGTAATAATTTTCTTTCATGTTTACATGTCCTTCGTATTAGAACTGATGATAAAATAAAATAAATGTTAGATTTTAAGGTCTTTTTTATTTCTAAGACCAAATGTTTATTAGACAGATTTTATTCAGAATAATGATCCTATCGATTAGTGGAATAAAATAGCGAATGTTTATTTTTTGAATTTTTAGCTGGTTTGATTTCCGGGCGAGGCGGACGAATTTTAGAAAATCTTTGAATGCAGTTTTGTTTGTTTTTAAAAATAAAGGAATGTTTCCTTTAAGCAAAAAAAATTAATATTGTCTTTTATTAACGCGAGTATCACACATTTAAATAAAATACTGTATACCAGATTAAAACGCGATTTATTATTTATATTGTTTAAATTATTTATCCCGACGTTTCGGATGCTTTTCAGCAACCGTGGTCGCGGGAGACTGAGAGAGGTTTTAATCCGGTATACAGTATTTTATTCAAAAAAATTTATCTTAAGGATTTAAAGTGGTTTCCCTCCAGGGCCCATTCATTCTTTCCACCCTGTATATGATTTTTATTTTTATTATGCATATTTATTTTTATTTTAAACCCTACCCTATTAAATATATATCCTACATATTGATAGCTGAAATTATATGGATGTCTGCGTAATAATTTCGTGATATTTTTTAAACCGTTCGTCCAAATTACTTGGTGTAAAAGACAAAGTTCATCTATATTAAATACTGAAAACGATAAATGTATCAATTTTGATAAGAATTAGCTAAATACTCTAAAAATAGCAATTGAAAAAAATAATCAAATTTAATAGGCTCATAGTTTAGGGTACATTGGCTTCCACATAAAAGGTGATTATGCTATCGCTGACTTTTATTTAGAACTATTTAAAACAAATAATCCCACCATACATTATATTCTTGTAAATCCAGTGGGTTAGGCAGCGCACGCCAAGATAGCTCTCAGAAGGCAGGAATTTTTCCGAGTTACTTGATAGCAGTTATCGTAATATTATGGCCAATATACAAAAACTGTTTATAAATTATATCCTATGTGTTATTCTGATATATAAGCTATATTACTGTAAGTTTCATCGAAATCCGTTCGGTAGTTTTTGCGTGAAAGAGTAACAAACATCCATCCATCCATCCTCACAAACTTTCGCATTTATAATATCAGTAAGAATTAGTAAGGTAAACTAATAAAAAAATGGATGATTAAATAAACATAAGTAGGTAGGCGGGGCGGCATTTTTCAGTTTTTGCCCCTCCTAAAAAAAATTGAAGATCCGGGGCTGCGTCCATCTAACAGTTGTATGAGAAATCATTTGAAATTTCATACAAATGACAGCTCGACGATACGAATACTTTTTCGCAAGTTGTTCGTGCTAGGCTAAATCCGGTCCTGAGACACTTAAATAAAATAAAAGTACAAAAGCAACAAAGGTATAAATAGAAATAGAGAACACTGATATCAGGGTAATACTGCGTGCGTTTCATAGGAATTTATTTTATTATGTAGGTACTAGCTGATGCCAGCGACTTCGATCGCGTGGGCTTCATCTTAATCTGAACTTTTGAGCAAGGCTAAGGCAAGTATATATATAAAAGAATGTTGTGTTAGTTACACCATTTATAACTCAAGAACGGCTGCACCGATTTTAACGATATTCTTATTTGTTGGATTCCTGTATGTCCCGACTCCCGAATAACAGAATAGATATTAAAATATAGGAAAAATTCAAGAAAAAAAATATATGCAAAAATTTATTTTAAAATAAATTAGGTTCGGGACTCCGCCATCTTGACAGCTCACGTCATGCATTCTTGGCTTTTTTGGAATAACAGATGTCCACTGCAAATCAGTGACATTTGTGAAAAGTGAAAAGTGGGCAAATGTGCATATACAAATCTAAGCATAATTGTATAATTTCGAAGCCAACATTGTGGCAGAACAACGTCTGCCGGGTCCACTAGTATGATATATATATTTATGTCCACTATTCCACGAATACATATTGAAAGCGGCGAAATAATCAAACTAATTATTTCATTTACATATCAAACTGTTATTGACATCTGATAATACGAAACAGCTCGACGCGAGTCAGTTTGCATTGCAATTTGTTAATATGGTGCCTTTAAAATAATATTTAAATGATGAAACTTTTCTTTCCGACAAACGATTTCGATGAAACAAAGCTTATATATTACCCCGGGCTTTGCTTAATATATTTGTGGTTGGTTCAGTATCTTCGGAGATTAGCCCGTACAAACAGACAGAGAAACAAAAAAATTAAAAATATCTGGGTTTGTTCTATTTCTCTTCTTACATCCCCCTGACTCGGTTTTTAGCATTATTTTTCTATTTACAGACGTTTGACCTCTACAGTTTTATTATATTGTATACCTAGATTATGGAGGGTAGAGTGAAGGAGGAATTTCTCATATGGGGCTTTACTTTCAAAAGTGTCCATGATAAGCTGTTAGATTATAGTTCCAAAACCAACTAAAAACTTTAGAGGGCGCTGATGACCTATACATATAATAAAACTGTAGAAGGTGTAATTTATCATTTATCTAGTAACATAGAGCAACACGGTCCACCGGCGACTCCGGTTCGCCGGTGGACCGTGTTACATTATCAGCGAGTAACAGAGTGTATTTTTTTGTGTATAGTACCTACATTTACATTGCACCCGTGCGAAGCCGGGCGTGTTACTTAAATATATAAAAATGAATCGTGACGACGCGCGATGATGTTCGAACTCGAGAACGGTTCAGCCGTTTGCTTGATATTGGTTTTGAAATATTTGTAGAAGTCCAAGGAAAGTTTAAAAGGTGAAGAAATATAATAATATGTTTTATTTATATACATATTATGTAGATAAGTTCAGACAACTTTCATTGGCGATATTCGCCAGGTCAGCTAGTTAGGTATAAAATATTAATTGAAATAATGTGTTATTTATTCTTTTGTAATCTTTTTTATATTCAATCTTCGATCAACAATATACATATATTATTTTGTACCCTACTAGACAAAGGGAAATACGAAAGTATTTATAAGTACTTAATACGAAAGTCTTCAAAGTCGATCAAGTGTTTATGTATAATATACGAGTAGATATATATATTGGTAACTTATAAAATCATATTTTGACTTCACTCTTTTTTTTGTTCCCATTGTGCAGTGTCATTTTCTCTAAATTTGACAAGAAGCGTGGCTTAAATAATTATAATTAGGACACTTTTTGCGTAAATTTTGTATGCGACCTGAAGTCTGTTTAAATTACTATGTCAATATTTTCAATCGTTTGATGATTCCTGATGACAGAAATTATCCATGACTGTTTGACCAATATGTATTTTACTGACAACGCGTTGGACTTCGCCCTTCAGCTCAGGAATTGTTTCTGGTTTATTCGCATAAACCTCACAAATTTCACAAAACCTCAAAGAACGAAATGGCTCGGCGTTAATTCGCACGATCTAGGTGGCTAGTTGTTTGTCGGCGGGGGTGTTCGCTGTGTAATTTTGTAAATTATCTAAGTCAGTCTATTTATTTAATATGTTTTTTAACCAGATCGTAAGGCTTACTTGGTTGTAGAAGATAGCCGATAGTTTATTAGATATCGACAGACGAGCATGAGGTTCACTTGATGGTAGGTGATATCCCAGCCACAGAACATCAGTCAATGATGCGCTGTCCACCTAGTTCTTACTTCGAGCATTCAGAATTCCATAGCCTGAGACCGAAACGTGCAATGTGCATTTCGTTCTCAAATTTTTCGGTCAGAAATTCAAAATACGTCACCCGATTAATGCGATGAAATGACAGAGTAGAAAAATTGCCTAAAGAAAATTATAAACAAATCATCCCGGCGGAATTGGAACTCGCGACCCATCAGACCGCAAGGTCGGTGATCTACATAATGCGCCAATGAGCCCGTCGAAATTTGAGTTCGAACTCAAATCGAGTTGAAAAAAATATCAAAGTAAAATTAATTTAGGCAAGACGACATTTACGAGTATGCATCTGAAATGTGAATGTCAGCGGTGAGTGCATACGATCGTAACTTTTGGTGGCAAGGCTGACTCAGGGTCACTTATGTAATCTTATGTAGGAGAAATTATAATTAACAGTTCAATTACAAAGACCTTTTTGCTTGATATTGAGTTATTGCACATGGCAGGGCGAAATTATATAAATTAGGCTAGGGTTAGGTTTAAATAAAATACTGTATACCGGATTAAAATGCGATTTATTATTTATATTGTTTAAATTATTTATCACGACGTTTCGTTTTCAGCAACCGTGGTCACGGGCAGACAAAAAGATGACAGTTGTCTGATTTTTGAAATGTCACAAAGTTGCCATATTAACACCATCTATTCCTACGGAATTGATATTAATGTAATTTTCTATATTATGACAATATTGACTAACGGTGTCCTCTTGTTTTTTAGTATGTTTGATTTGGGGTTTTAGATTTTTAATTACTGGATCCCAGGTGTTGGAAAGTCTCAAACCATCTTCTCTATTGAAGTTAGGATGTTTTTTTAATTTCAATAGCCTCACGTACTAGTCTGGGAAAGAATCTACTTTCTCTTACGCGGATTTTCAGTTGGTCGAAACGTAGTGGTTTGGCTTATCTAGAGTGTGTTCACATACTAAATCGCGTTTTAATCCGGTATACAATATTTTATTTAAATGTGTGATACTCGCGTTAATAAAAGACAATATTAGGGTTAGGTTACTTTCATCCGATAACAAATGGCTTCGATTCCCAGGTTTAGTCGTGCTTTTAAATTTAAAGGAGCACTTGTCGATGAGTTTGACAATTTGAGGAATTTTCAACGCCTGTATAGGTTGATAACATAAAATTGGTGGATGTTTGAACCCTGTGCAGACGTAAGGCGGATAATTGAAATAGGGGCAAAATAAATGCATTCCCCTCTAAAAAAACGTTTATTTTAAATGAGGTGTCCTATACCTAAAGAGAGGTTCTTAATTAGTGAACAATTTAATAGAAATAGCGTAGATAATAAGTTATAACTTATAATATTTTATAGGTAAAATATTTTTAATATTTACATATATAGAATATAGATAGTATCAAACAAAGTCTCCGAAATGTATGTTCGCGCATAACTTCCGAACGACTGCATCAAATTTTTTTATTTGTATTTGCCAGGACAAGGTTTGAACAAAAAAAAAATTTAAAAATCTTACGAAATTGTGCAAAATTTCAGTTTGAACATCTCTATAGAAAAAAAGGATCTTAAAACATATTGATAACTAGCTGATGCCCGCGACTTCGTTCGCGTGGGGTTCACTTTAAGCTGAGCTTTTGAGCAAGCTTTCTTCAAATGACATATCCTCCTCCACCCTCTGTACTTGGTGATTTCTTTTGGGAAAGAGCTATCAAATTAGTCAATGACGGTTGCTTTTGCATCATGTTATCGACATGTTTAATGGTGGTTGAGATTGGGGTTCGAAGGATGATTTGATATTCAATAGTTGAAATAATTAACCTGACTTTAAAGAAACATTAGGGAAATTCATATTAATTAAATTTTACGTGACCAAAATCCAGATATTATGTGTCTTTTTCCTACTAATCAGAGTTCAATCGAAGATTGGATTCAATACATTTTCTGTCTTAAATAGATGCGTGCGTTCATTTAATTGGTTATTTTCATTTTCGGACATTTTTTTAAATTCCCGGGATTCCTGCCCGGGTTTCCGGTGCTAAATGCTGAAACCTCTAAGATACGGAAGCAAAAAAGCAATGTCGAATAATCGTAATTCTGTTTAAGAGAAAGGATTGATGAAAAGGTGAAATAAATGATCTCATAAGAAATACTTTTTCATATATTATTTCAATAATACATTTTCTATTTTTGTTATAATATAGTTCTTTCAAAAAATAAATAAATAAATACAAAAAAATATTCCTTTCATTTCAACTTCAGATTCGAACTCGCATCAAAAGCTACGCAATGGGACTGCATATCCACTATTCTATCCACTATTCTACGAAAACATATTGTAAATGGCGAAATAATCAAACTATTTCATTTACATATCAGACTGTGATTGACATCTGACAATTCGAAAAAGTTCAACGCGAGTCAGTTTGCATTGAAATTTGGTGATATGGTGCCTTTAAAATAATATTTAAATGATGATAACTTTTCTTTCCGATAACCGATTTCGATTAAATAAAGCCTATATGTTGTCCCGGGCTTTCCTTAATATATTTGTGTAAATTGCATTAAAATCGGTTCAGTATCTTCGGAGATTAGCGTGAACAAACATACAGACAGACAGACAAACAGACAGACAGACAAGAATCTTAAAAATTGCATTTATGCATTCTGCTACCCTTCTTTTATCACCCCTCTTAATTTCTGGTAAAAATATTTAGTGAAGCGTAATTTCGATCCTACTCTTTTATTATATGTATAGAAGACTAGAGATCCACTCCGGCTTCGCACGGGTGCAATGTACTATGCTATGTTATTCGCTGATAATATAGCTTTACATTGGTGAAACAATTTTTAAAATCGGTCCTGTAGATAATACGAACAAAGCGATAAATAAAGATGAAATCTTTCCATCTCTGGAAGTGAAGGAAGGTCGCTTCGGTACGTCATGGAAGTCAAGAATTGTAAGATTTACCCGCAACTTCATCGCAAAAAAAAACAACTATGGAATTTTTTGCCGACATCACTGTTTATACGATGTATATTATATTATATTTGACGGGCTCGTTGGCGCGTTCGGTAGAACACCTGCCGTGGACCGATGGGCCGTGGGTTCGAATCCTACCGGGACTACATGTTTATCATTATCTGTAAGCATGTTTTCCTCACGTTCTTAATTCCTTCACGGTAACTTCGGGCATTGATCGGGTGGGAGGAATATGGAAATTCCGACCGAGTAACGAACCACCATTCATAGATGGAAAAACTGTGAAGTGCATATTCGTTTCGGTTTCAGTCTATGGACTTCCGAATGCTCGAAGTAAAAAGGAGGTCGATAGCGCATCATTGATTGATATTCAGAGGCTGAGGTATCACCTACCATCAAGTGAACCTCATTCATCGTCTGTCGATATCTAACATAAAAAATAAAGATGAAATTTTTCCATCTCTGGACATAGGTGAAGGGAGATTACTCCCGTACGTCATTGAAGTCGAGAATTATTAGATTTACCCGCAAATTCATCGCAAAAAGTTAATAGCCTACTCCTTGGAAATGTGTAAACCCGCCACTGACTATTTACGATATCGTTAATCCAAGAAAACGAGTTTATTTTCTTTTAAAAGGTCGACACTGCATCTGAGACATTTGCGCGTCCGTTCATGGACGGTGGTGATTACTTACAATCGTTCCGTACAAACTTTTAGTTTAGTTTGTTTTGTTTTTTTTTTATGTTAGATATCGACAGAGGAGCATGAGGTTCACTTGATGGTAGGTGATACCTCAGCCACAGAACGTCAGTCAATGATGCGCTGTCGACCTACTTTTTACTGCGAGCATTCGAAAATCCATAGACTGAAACCGAAACGCGCAATGCACTTCACGGTTTTTCCATCAATGAACGGTGGTTCGTTACCCGGTCGGAATTTCGATATTCCCCCCACCCGATCAATGCCCGAAGTTACCAGAAGTGGGGAAAAATGCTTACAGAAAATTATAAACATGTCGTCCCGGTGGGATTCGAACCCACGACCCATCGCACGGCAGGTGTTCTACCGAACGCGCCAACGAGCTCGTCGTTAAAAGTGAAGATTTCCCCAATAAAAAAACCTACAACTTTACAGTTTTCGGATTTTTTCCTTTATTTGTGCTACATGACATTGCTTCATCCCAAATTTCATGATTCTAGGTCAACGTGAATAACAAATTGATTCCCATGCAAGTGTCAAAATATGCATTTAAAAGGCCTTATATTATGATTTCTTTGACGTTCACTGCTGCAAGGGATTGCAGATCTGAGTATTTGATATTAATTTCAGCTTGATACCTCCATGCGTTCCTGAGAAAAAGGATATTGACAGACAAACGGACAGACAGACAGACAGACGGACTTCGTTGATCCTATAAAGGTTCCATTTTTGGTACGGTGTACGGAACCCTAAAAAAAAATTGTTCCACGCAACCCGACGACATTTAGAAATACCTGTAAAAGTTGAGACTCCTACTATATACAACCTATACAATAAAAAAAAGTTGAGAATGTTGCTAGTTAACAAGTAGCTATAAACTACCGTCCCGCCCCCTAACCCCCAACTACAAATGTCTATTCTTAAATTAATATAATATATAGAGTCCGATTACTGGTTCGGTAATTAATTAATTTAGGGATCACTAATTATTTCTGGAAATAAATATAGCCTATGTTACTCAGTGAAGCTTTCTAACGGTGAAAAAATTTTTAAAATCGGTCGAGTAGATTTTGAGTTAAATCGGAACAAACAAAGAAACAAATATTTCCACTTTATAATATTAGAATAAATTAATAGCATCAATGTTTTTCAAAGAATTATTGGCACTGTTTATATTATACTTGCTAAACAGTAGTAACTACGTAAGTGATAAATACATTACTGTTAAAGCAATTTACAGGATCTTTAAGACACGGAAACAAATAAGGTAATTTATGTCACTGTCCTGTCTCAGTCTTGAACTTTAAATAGTTTGATTCAGTAGGGACACCGTTATTTGACGTGAGTACACGTCATTTTTGGCAAAATTCTGGTTTATTATGTACTAGTAACATGCTTTGGGTTCGCACGGATGCAATGTAAATGTACTATATTTAAAAAAATAGCTTATGTAATTTTTGAAATCCGTCCAGAGGGGCTAGCACGAACGGCTATCGAGAAAGTATTCGAATCGTCAAACTGTCAGTTGTATGAGAAATCATTTGAAATTTCATACAAATGCTCACCCCCCAGTAGTTTTTAGCTCTATTCGTTACAAAAATACAAATCTTTCCTCTTTATAATATTAGTATAGATTAAGTATAGATATATATAATAACTAGCTTCTGCCCGCGACTTCGTCTGCACTACATTAGTACTAAGGATAGCTTATTTTTTAACCGAGATGTTTTTTCATCAATATGGCGCTCCACTCAAATTAATCTTATCGTGATATTTTTTAAACTATTCGTCCGAATTAGTTAATGTAAAAGACAAAGTTCATTTACATTAAATACTGAAAGCGAAAAATGTATTAATTTTAATAAGAATTAGCGCTTATTTTAATAATAAATACTCTAAAAATGTGTATTGTAACAAAAGTATCCAATTTAAATGTATTTATGGCTAATAATTTGGCATATATTGGCTTTAACATAAAAGTTAAATATATACTGTCGCGGACTTTATTTATAGCCAAATTACACAAAATATATATAAATTGTAGCCTATGTGTTATTCTGATATATAAGCTATATTACTGTAAAGTTACATCAAAATCCGTTCGGTAGATTTTGCGTGAAAGAGTAACAAACATCCATCCATTGTTAGTATTGATATATATAATAATTACTAGGATTGTATTGTTCAGCTTTATTTCATAACTATTTTTCTTTTTTATACCTTGATATAAAATTAATTACAATTAAATACAATACTTGTTTAAAAATAAACAAACAAACTAACAGATTTTAAGGCAATTAAGATTTATAAAATTCTCGGAAGACTTTTTATGTTCGATGTTCATGGGCCTAATTGTATTATTATATTTCCTTGATGTTTTATTTTTCCATCGCTGTAAAGTATTGGCAAAAGAAAATGGATGGGTATATAGTAGTTTATTAAAAAGACAAATAGCGTCCCTTTTTTGGGCTACAAGTGAATACCCAAGTCTCATAGTGGGGCATGGGGCGGACATATTTCCGTGTCTGTTTCACTGATCATCGTTTACTAATTGTATTCTTTAGTAATTATTTATTTACTTAATAATAAAACACCTATCTTACGCACCGATGGGACGCGGGTTCGAATCCCGCCGGGACGATACGTTCATAATTTTATATAAGCAT
This sequence comes from Anthocharis cardamines, assembly GCA_905404175.1. Lineage (NCBI taxonomy): Eukaryota > Metazoa > Arthropoda > Insecta > Lepidoptera > Pieridae > Anthocharis > Anthocharis cardamines. The sequence continues at coordinate 12,685,679 of FR989950.1, read as the reverse complement.
GCCATCACGTCTGGTCACTTCGGGCATTAAACGGGTGGAAGAAATATCGAAATTTCAACCGGTTAACGTACCTCCATTCATAGATGGGAAAACCGATAAATATCTTTCTATTATAATAAAAAAAAGTCTGGTAGGGATTTGAATCTTGGACATGCAGTGCTAAACAAATGCGCGCACAACTGAACCAATGAGGTAGATTGTTATATAAACCTAAAACTATTTTTTTTTAAAAAGATGTAAAGTTCGATTCGATCGATTCAATTTTTTTATCAGAAAAAATGCCCTTTTAATTTTATTATCGTTCAATTCTAACATCGTGACATAAAAAAAATCACTAAACTTCTGTGAAAATAAAATACCTAAAAATATAGACCACTGTTTGTTCTCCATAGATATTTTTATTATAACTGCAGTTTCATACTAATATCTTAGACATAACAAATATTTATATTTATTTGTACATAGTATAACTATAAAATATTTTACATTGTTTTTTAAAGATGTGCTGAATTCGTGACTTATCACATACTTATACAATATATCTTCAAATAAAATAATATATTTTTCATGCCACAAAAATGCATCAGTATTATAATATGTTTATTATTTTATAAATTACCAAAACAGCTTCAAAAGTAAACTGAGTTAGCAAAGCTTGAGGGGATTTAATTTTAATCGTATTCAAATTTGCGAAAATTAAAAAAGTAATATTATTACATCTTCAAATGCTTTTAGCTTCACCAACTAAAATTTATTTTGACCTACTTACCTTAATTGAAATTTTACAAGAATTTATTTTATTTGTATTATCTGTGAAAAGTTTATTTTTTTAAACCATTGTATTTTAACAAATATTAAAAAAATAAAGCTCCAGTCAATAAATAAGCAGTGGATGGGTGAAAAAAATATTATTAGAAACCACTGCTTTCTTATATTTAAAAAAATAAAAAACCAAACAAAATAATCTCTTAACGTTCTAAATTTTTTCTTCTTCGATCCTAGATGAATCCTAGTAAGTTCTAAAAAAAATCAAAATATCCATTTTAGCATGTTAATAATTAATTTTACGATTAAAAATAAGATAAAAACAAAACTTACCAAAATTCAAAAAATTATTAACACACTATAATTACAACTACACTTCACTAGTAATTATTAATGACCGCACGCGATAGTTCAATATATTTTGGTATGGTAAGAGCGGTCGGTATGTGCGATTGCGAATCAAAATCGCGAGAGAATGACAATGTTAATCGAAGTTAATTCTGCGCACACGCAGCATTGAATTTTCCTCTGACGTGTCTCGGTTGCTTAGCGGTGTGCGTTGCGTTAGCACCGTATGTCCTGAATTCGATTCCTGGGTAAACAAAAATATCTTTCGAACAAATAAATATCAATGAATAAAATAAAAATGTAATATTGTCTATTAACGCGAATATCACACAAATAAAATTTATTTTACCGTAGTCGCGATAAATAATATGAAAATTTATTTAAACAAAAATGTTAACTACTTTAAGAACTATATAAAAATATATGTCTGGATGCCTTAGTAGTATTATTTTACCTTACTTTACACGGGAACGTGAAATGGCACCTCTTTATGTATTAGAAAAGTTTTACTCTAACCCCCTTATTCATAAACGTTATAAGTTAACTATATCAATAGTTAAAATATGTTTTGTTTCTTTCGTTCTGTAGTCTTTTTATATTCGATAGAGCAAGGCAAAACATATTTTAACTATATCAAGCTTATAATACGTGTATGAATAAGAGCGTTAGAATCTGCAATTCTGCAGTAAATATCTCAAATGAAGGGCTTTCGATTAGTCGATATTTTATAAATATTATTTTCTATATTTTTAGGATGCTTATTTTGCAAATAATACACATACTGCTTATTTTAATAAACTACGATTTTTAATTCTAAAAGTCCACCACCATCTCTCTTGATACCCTGGTTACTTTTGATATAACTACATTTCATTGTACGGCATTTTTACTAATCATATAATTCATGATTCCGATGAATTCGTATAGTAAATATGTATATGTTTGGACTTCCCTGCGAACTTTCATCCCTTATTTCATCCCCACACAGGTCGAAATTACAAAAACGCAAGATCAAATATTTATTTATTTCTTATCCAGTGCCTAAATACAACGTTATATGGTGTCATCTTCGATAATAACGAACTTCCATACAAACTTTCATCATCTATTCAACCCCTATATATCTATTTCAACCCCTCCAAGCCTTTTTTCGCCTATGTCCTAATCTGTTCAATGGTTTAGGCGTGAAAGACAGACAGAGTTACTTTCGCATTTATAATATTAGTAGTGATATTTTTAAAAAATAAAACGATTAATTATTAGGGAACATTTATTACATTTTACAAACATTTATACATTTAGATTTATTTGGGATAATAATTTAAAAAATTAATCTAAATTATAGCTAATTTGGTGTTCTTGTTTACCTTACCAATATATACAATAGGAAATATATAATACAGGTTTACATAAGCATACAGGTGTTCACTTGACGATTTCGTTATTTATAAATATAAAAGGGATAAATATTTTGTTTATCAAAACGTAGATCGAATTATTAATACCTGAATCGTTCAGCGCAACACGCAACATTCAAAAATTCCTATTAACCCAAAAAAAAAATTAATTATCGCGATGGATACATCAACTAGAAGATATTTTGTGATAAAACTGTGGAGGAAGGGAGGTGTGGTCCTCCTCCAACCTAAAGGGAGGATCCTCGACCAGTCGAACCACTGACTGGCCGGCCCTAAGGCCCCAGTGGTTGATGTCGAGATGTTGTATATATACTGAGCGCTCGGAAACATTTATATAGCGCGATTCAGAATTAGACGTCTTCGTATTGTTTCTTGTAGCGGATCATAGATGTCGCGACAAAACCTTGCAGGAAATTTTCATTCAACGGGAAATAGGTCTCGGTCTGAGAGAGTTAATAACAATTGAAATTGTGCGAAAATAAGACATAAAATTGCTTTTCACATGCTGTACACTAGTTCTTTTGTTTGCGTTTTTAACGGTGTGCAGTGGCGTAGCTATCATAGTTCAGTGCTGCTGTGACCAGGGCTTCAAAGCTGAGAAGACTGGTCTTTGGACAGAGAAGCTGCTCAAAATATAAACAAATAAAAAACCAAAGGAAAAAAAAATAGCCGGAGGATAGATTTTTTCTCAACGCGCAGGGAACCTTGTCCATTCAGCTACGCCACTGGTTCTTCTCAAAAATATATCTTAAAGGTGTTTTGGTATAAAGGTTATAAACTATGTACATGTATGTCAATATGGCGTAGGACAGATTAGGATAAACTGCGTCAGAGTATCACCGGGTGAGCTTGAGTCCCACACTCTCCCCGCATAACATCTCGCGGGGAGGTACCCAGTGCGTAAATGAATTTTCCTCTTTTAAAAAAAAAGGATAAACTGCGTATGTAGCCTTGCGGTCGTACGTTCTTCCGATAACACATGCGTCCCAGGTTCCATTTCCAGGTTGATAGTTAAGTATTTCTCAATATAAATAATATGACCTGATTCATATGGCATTTGTGTAAATAAGTATGAATAAATAAATAAAAGAGCACTTGTCGATTAGAATTTGAGATGATTGATGACTGTATAGGTTGATAACTTAAAAAAACTGGTGGATTTAAATAATATACTCATCGCGGTTTATTATTTATGCTGATTAAGGATGCTTTTCAGCAACCGTGGTCACGGGCAGACGTTTTGATCCGTTATAAAGTATTTTATTTAAATGTGTGATACCCGTTATAAAGTATTTTATTTAAATGTGTGTTAATAAAAGACAATATTAAACTGGTGGATGTTTGAAGTCTGTGCAGAGGACCCGTTGACTAAACTATTAACCACGGTATGCATTGCGCAAGCGATCGCGTAATCCCGGATTCGGTGAAAAAGCAGGCGCGAAGACGGCGGCGAAAAGCGGAACCCTGTTGATACCATTACTGATTTTGTCTTTTATTAACGCGAGTATCACACATTTAAATAAAATACTGTATACCGGATTAAAACGGTTGCTGTAAAGCATCCAAAACGTCGGGATAAATAATTTAAACAATATAAATAATAAATCGCGTTTTAATCCGGTATACAGTATTTTATTTAAACCATTACTGATTGGCAGGTAGCGAGGTCACACCCTACAAATATAGGGTCATTTGGGCGGGCGCTGGTGGCGCCATCGGCGCCAGCGGCAGCACTGGCGCGCGAGTAGCGCAACAGTGCTGCCGCTAGTTCACTTCTATTTCTCTGAAAGCAGAGTGAAGCTGGTTAGAGCTGACCCTATACTCCAACCGTATTGCACTTCGCGGGGTAAGGGGGGTTGTATAGAGAATATGGAGCTTTCCCCTCTCTAAAATCAGGATAGAAGCTCTTGCTAACGGAAGACAAGACTCATTTTGGGTCACCGCGCCAAAAAAGTTAGTTGTCTGCCGCAGACACGATATTTTGTCACAGGTTGTTTTTCGTCCTAGTCACTGGAAGTAATTTTGAGGTCCAAAAAACACGAGGACGTACAGCTAGTAAGGTATATTATTATATAACATATACATATATGTAGGTATACATCGAAATGTAGGCGTTATTAGTCTAAGTATGTATTATTATTTTAATTCCATTAAAAGTCAAACATAGTGTTGAAGAATAGTTAAATATTTAGTACCTATACAAATTACAAAATAACACCCAACCTTTCATCTTCTGTTCTGTGCAACCTTTTAATTTAAAATAAAAATATCTATCATTGACATATACGAGTACACATTTCAATGTTGTCCACGAAGTTCTCTACATATGAATATTGAATATAATTAATAATAATAAACAATGTTATGAAAAATTCGAGATGCTATGTTACCCTATAAAAAATTATCACCATTCATGACGCCATTAAGTATCAATTCGACCATTTTGACAACGCTTTTAACTTCAACCTTAAAAAACGAATTAGTTACTTGACCATTTTTGAACCATCCTACCTGCTGTCATAATAAAATATTATTTTTAAGACAATTTTGACTAATTTTTCGTAAGTTATTTATGTATGGTGAGTGTTGCGATTATATCAATTTTAAAAATGGGGTATCATCAATGTATTTCTTTAATACAAAAAATTTCATGTCAAACTTAGTATAGCATTTTGTAAAACGCCCAGAAACCTCTTTCTGATGCCGTAAGTTTTAATGATATAATCTGTGGGACGCCAAAATCATCTGGATATTTGTCTATTTTAAAATTTCAATGTCGCCTCATTACTGGATAAATTGTCAATAAAGCTTACTTAATATTTCTTCATTGATATGAGATAGGAATATTTTAAGTAGATCAAAATTCTAACTGTCGCGGATTTTTGTGTCTGTGGTTTTGATACTAGCCTGTGCCTTTGCAACCGGAAATACAAGTAGATTGTTATATAACCAGTATGTTGTTCAAAAGTACTTCGGAAAAATACTGTAATTCTGAAAATGATATTGTTTTAGAACTAACCTCCAGCAATAACCCTTACTTGCCGTATCAGTCATTATTATTATTAAAACAGGTTAAGCAATGACAACTTAAAATAAGGAAATAATAAAAATAAATAAAAAGATGTTTAATTATTAAAAAAACAGTGTATGTTACAAGCACAGAATGTCCTATAAAATTATAGTTATCAATATGCATTTCGTTTTTAAGCATTGGCGATTATATTTTATGACAAAATTACATGCCTCTAGATAATTTGAGTTTGGTCCTTATTATAAAAAAAAATCACGAGTTTTAAAGTGTTATTTAACATTTTGATTTCATAATATGGTAGTAGCAGTAATGTATAAAATATTTATAGGATATATACGTAATTAATAATAAATAAATAGCTATACTTCAGTGATAGTACATCAGTGACTCGAATCGAACGATTTTTTGATTCAAGCAAATCCATAGACTAAAATCTAAAGGCGCAATCTGTATTTGAGAGTTTGCCATCTATGAATGGTAGACTAGAAGTAAACAGACAACAAGTGTTAAATTCCTATCAACTGTTCACTCAAACGTTCGCTGGTTCATTACTAGAACTTTCTTATTTTTTTTTTATCAGAATTTCGTGGCATAAAAGCACTAAACATAATTTTAAAAGAAGTCTAAAGTATTGTTGTTTTTCAACCCCACAACCTACAACTAGTATCCCATAGTAGATGATCGGACAAAAGTAAATACGATGATCAGAGGGCCTAGCACGAACAACATGCCAAAAAATATTCGTATCATGGAACTGGCATTTGTATGAAATTTCAAATAATTTCTCATACAACTGACAGATGGACGATTCGATACTTTTTCGATAGTCATTCGTGCTAGGCCCTCTGGCCAAATATATATATTGGCAGCGGCGCCCTCCCTAAAATTATAAACATTTCGTCGTGATCGTAGAACAACGACGGTTCTGATTTTTTACGGTTTCTCTCACTAATTAAACTCCATTTTTTTAAATTTGTTCTGTTGATAAAGGGTTTTTAGACAGTTCTAAATTATACAATATAGAACTGTCAAGGAGTTTCATGCTATGACTAATACAATAGAACTATAATCGTAAAAAATCAGAACCGTCGTTGTTCTACGATCACGACGATTTGTGGAATATTTGATAAGGCGGCGCGAGCTTGTTTACATTTTCGGCTCAAAATTCTCGAACGTAAATCGTAGGTTAAGGAGTTCATACTTTCAATGCCACGCGTCCAATTCAATCGCCTATGCAATACGCGTTACTCGAACTAACCATAGACAACGCCATATAGTGTAAAAATGTTTTTATTTTAGCCTACAAGACGTAGGGAAATTTTATATAGTTTATTTATTATATTATAAAATATTTGTACTATACTGTATATTTACGGCATTTAAATTTAAAATTATATCAAAACAGTATATTTTTGACGTAGGGTGTGTTTCAGTTGTGTAATGTGTGCAAATTATGCTAAGATAATTAATCAATCAATGACTATAACACATACAATGTCTATACACAACTAAAACACACGACTTCGTCAAATTTAGATATACACTAATATATTAAACACCCATTATTTACATTTAATTACTAAATATTAAAACTATAAAAAATACAAAATAAATAATAACATCAATATATTTTCTACATAGCACAATAAATATCATAGTTAATGTCAATTAAACCTAAAATATACAACATGTCGCTTAAACCATATAGGATTTGTGCATTTTTTCATATATATAAACTAAATTAAACCTCTACTAATTCTAATGCCCAAAAAAAAAACACTCGGTCAAATGTCAATGTTTGTTTCCCATTCCCGCCAATCTGTACTCAAATCTGCGCTAAGAGAAAAGTCAGTTTGCTGATATTTCTTTTATCTTTTAAATATAACCTCTTTTTAAAGTGACTTTATAAATAAACGCCGATCGCAAGCCGAAGTTATATTATTAAAAGCAGCAAACTTCGTAGCAGTCACAAAATTAGCGCGAATTTTAAAACTGCGTGTCTCCATGTAACAATAAGAAAACTGGGATAAATAATGAAGCCTGAAAACCATTTTTCCCTGAAACCCGGGTGGTTTGTGGTGAAAAAAAATATATGGTACTACTATACTTTGTAATTGCATTTTTGTGTGTCAAACATTGGATAATCGTCGAGACTAGGTGCTACAAAATGTCATAACTAAGTTGAAGTGAAATCACTTAATATTAAAAAAAAATCATAAGGTTTTTTGAAATAAAACTAAGATAAGGCTGCAATTCCATTGCGGCGGAGACGAGATAAATCAAGTATTATTAATATAATAGACGTATGATCGTTTCCATTTCCGAATCACCACCTCTTTTCATAGCTCCGCACGCCTCATCTCTCCGCTTCAATGGAATCGCAGCCTAAGAGCCAAAACAACACGCATACTTTCAGCATCGGTGACTGGCCATTTTGGGTTCGACCGCCGAGTCTAAATTTAGCGACGCTATAGATATTTTATTGCATTTGGGTGTCTCTCCGTGTTCAATTGCTGTATCGGAATCGAGTTAAAAAAAGTTAATTGATCGCTTAAAATTGTGCGAGTTGAAGCGTTCGGTCGCAGCACCAAATTTCCGAATAGTAACAATATTGCCCAAGCTAAAAGTATCGTGTGTGCTAAGGCTCTAAAGGTCAATTCATACGAGCGCAGAGTCGTATCGGCAATTTCTTCACAATTAAAGCAAAGTTACACGAATGCGCGTGTATGCATTTCCGTTTTAATAGTGATGGCCACCAGTTGCCTAGGTGTAATAAAACTCGTATAAAATGGTTAACATTGATCTTGCTATGATTTTACTTATATCGGACGTTGAAGAAAGAAATTATTGTGTTCACAACCTTTGAAAAAACGCGTCGGTTCTTCGGGACTAGCATTGTAGGCGCTTGGGTTCGCTCAAAAGCGCGCTCACCAATCAGCGTTAGTTGAGCGCAGACGCACAGCGATTTCACGCATCTTTTTTTTGTCTCCGAACAAAAGAAATCCGAAATCGAAATGTACGCTTCAAATAAGCAATAGCAGCAACATTTATTTTTATTCAAAATTACACTCAGAGTTTTCCCTTTGAACCAAAAATATTTACTTTTAGGTTAACGCTTCGACTCTGCGCTAATATGAATTGGACTGAATAGAATTTCACAGCTATAACTCCGGCAAGCAAGCCTGCTCATACAAACACAAAACCTTATGTATTAGCTCGTATTGTTCCGAATTCTGAACCATACCACCTCGATTCAACCTCATATTGCACACTATACCTAGTACATCCACCTTTTGCTCATATGTCAGCTGTTTTATAGCATTCAGTATGCCTATTAGGCAGCCAGTGCGACCTATTCCAGCGGAACAATGCACTATTGTGGGGGGGGAAATGTTATCAGAAGTAAAATTCAGAGGAGTGGAAATATTTATATCGATAGGACAAGGAGATAATGACTGTAAGGGTGGGAACACAAATTTTGAGTCTAGCTTTGGACTTTCACACTTGCACTTAACTTCGTCACTTAAGTCACTATCTATGTTGAAATCGTAGACGTCATCTTGTAAAACGTCCAAACTTAAGTTCAATAATGCGTTAACGTCTTTTGGACACGTGTGATCTGCCCAGTTATGGAACCAGTAGTGGTAAACTGTAATAACCTTTCCTTTTTTTCTCATATCCATTTCACTATCATCACTTTCATAAGCCATCTTTATATACCGGACATCGAGTTTTCGTATCGTATATCCGGATTTCTTGATTAAACCCAAATTTTTGATCCGAAAACTACTTGGTTCTTCACATGTATCCAGATTTTCTGGTTTTTCTATAGTTATCTCTTCGTTTACTTCCAGAGGAAGGTATTTCTCGCATTTTTGTCTACTGTTTTCTATGAAATTTGTGAGCATGACGATTTTTTGGATGACAGGACCCGAATTTGGTCTAAGGGATAGGAAATCAATGTTGTTCTGACGGACCATGAGCCAAAACTCGTATATTGTGTTCGGTAACGGACCCTGCGTCGCGATATAACTGTTTTTTGTGTATTCGTGCCCCTGAAATTAAAAAAATATATATATATTTTTATAACTGACATAATATATCTTAGGGTGAGTCCAGATAAGCGATACCGCATAGAAGTGAGGCGTATTTATCGTAACATATATAAATCACAGGTATTCAAAAATAACAGATAACAGTTGTTCCTGCGATTGTGATATATCTGTTATTGAAAATATCGTGCAATACTGAATAACTACTGTTCAACAAATACTAGTAACAGCCAAGCCATAACAAAACAACTGTGATTGTTACTGTCTTAGTTAAACATCTATGATTGTAGTGTGCTAAAACGAGATGCACCTAGTATTTATTATCCTAATAAATATGTTTCGTTTTACAGGAAGTAAATCACCTTGAAAAGTCACACCTAAATTAGATCGTATCTATCTGTAATTCCTTTAGTATCTAAATAACAGACTTAAAAGGTAATTTAATGGGTGGGAGGAATATCTAAATTCCGACCGGGTAACGAACCACCATTCATGGACGGAAAAACTGTGAAGTGCACATTGAGCATTTCGCTCAAAGTCTATGGATTTCTGAAAGCTCGAAGTAAAAAGTAGGTCGACAATGCATCATTGACTGATGTTCTGTGGCTGAGGTTTCACCTACCATATACTAATATTATAAAGAGTAAATATTTGGTTGTTACGATTTAAAAACAACTGGATCGATTTTAAAAATTATTTCACCAATAGAAAGCTACATTATCAGCAAGTAACATAGACTATAATTATTGTTTTGTCTAGTACATTTACATTGCATCCGTGCCGGGGCATCGTACTAGCCTAACATAAAAAAAATACACAAAAAGCCTCACCTTAATAAAATTGGCGTTAACGTATCCCTCACTTCTTCCAGCCTCACCCCGTAAAATAAACCTAGAGTGCTCATTCGGCAAAATGGCCTTATACCTATTCTTCGGATGCGACCCAGAAACAATAGGCTTCTCTTGAAAATTCGTCGGCATATCCCAGAATTCCTGATGTAGATTCCTCAACAACATTTTCTGGTATTCAGAACACGGTTGAGAAAGCACAGGTTCAGGTATTGGTATTTGAGGATTTTCTTTGGACACGTCTTCCACGCGACCTGAGCAACAGTGTTGCCCGTCATTTGAACTGTCACAGCGTACTTTAGAGTAGCCATTCTGAAAAACTTCGTTCAAATCTTTCAACTGCTTACGGGTTAGAACACTCGACGCGTTTTGAAGATGTTGCATATTTGCTAGATATAGCCTAAAATCCTCTGACGTAGTTTGCGGACTTAGAGGCTTCGTGGTAATGTTGCGAACGAAACTTGCTTGGAAATTTGGATCTTCATGACGTCCGAATGCGTATATGATTTCGTTTTCTTGATCTCCGCAAACATAGGTCAGGTTTTGGGGGTAATCTGGGTCATAGGAAGCTGACCACAAATTGTCATGAGATCCGAAACCCATTCCTTTATCCGTAGAACGAAGTCGTGTTCTATTTTTATACGATTTAGGGATTAAATTCTCAGTGCTTAATGATTTTCTGTGCTTATCCCGATGAGGTAAATCTTTCAAATTAGCTTCTATTACCGATTCATCAATTTCCAAATCTCTCGGTTCTTGCGGTTGTATGTTGAGCGTCAAAGAAGTGTTGGAACTACGTCTTTCCAGTATTCCTTTGCGAGGTTCGGGATTGTCTATACTATGGTTGCTGTTGTATCTACTTAGGTTACAAGTTGAGCCGTTTAGGTTGTAGTTAGAAATGCTTAAGGCTCGATTGGTTGATAACTGCGGATTGGATGTGTTGATGTTTAAAGTGAGAGAGGTATTCGAACTTCTTCGTTCTAAAAGACCTTTCTTTTGGAGTTTGGCTTCTTTATTCAAAGAACTGTTGCTTGAATGTCTGCTAAGATTATTTGAATGTATGTTCAATGTCAGGCTGTTGTTGGACCCGCGACGCTGCAGTAGACAATTCTTTGGTGCGTCTCCGGATAAGTTGGTATTTGAAGAACAAATTACTCTCGTGGTAGGCGTAATAATATGTTCGTTTGGATTTACTGAAGCGTTGGAATCTCGCCTTTCTAGTGATAGTTTCTTTTGTCTTCCGTCAGAATTTAAGCTGAAGTTAGATATGCTTGTTCTGACCGTCGCTAAGTTATGGCTCGATGCACCAGCACTACTTAAAGAACAGTTCGAACTTTGTAAGCTGTGTGTGCTTAACATTAAGCTTTGATTAGAATTTCGTCTGTGCAATTTTTTCGCTAATTTCTCATCTTCCGCACTTGGTTCAAAATCATCACTAGGTACACCTTCTGGTAGAGTTTTTAAATTTGTGCTGGAAACGCTTAAATTCTGTTTGAAATTTAATAAATTAAAACCTAAAGTTTGTCCGGTATCCAATTGAGGTCCGGGTTTATCAACATTGATGTCTGTTGATATATCGACCATGTTTTCATCAAATGAGCCCATAGTTCGCGTTCGAGAGGTGCTAGGTTGGAATAGCATCAAGTTCGCGTGATTTTCGCGCAGAAATATACCACTATCTTGACCTTTCATTAGTAATCGACGCTGTTCGGCATTTCCTTGTATAGAACTGTATCCGAATTTCCCACCAGAAACATCATGTTTATTGTTTTTTTGCGCTAAAATCCGTTTTAACTGTCTTTTAGGCGTGTTAGGAACGGAGATTGAATTCTGAGGCACTTCTAATGATTTCTTTGGTGGTGCTGAAATAGTATCGGGGTCTGATGAGTCTAAGGAAGTCGCTTTAATTTTTAGGGTTGGAGTTCTAACTTTATTGCCATTAGCATCCGAATACAATTTTTCAAACTCTAGTAGTTCTTTTTCTAAATCACTATCGCGTTTTGTTAAATCAATCGTTAGGTTCCTCAAGTTTTTGTCTTTCCGTTTTATATCAGTATCAGCTAAGGCGGTAGCACCGTCATCTGTGGTAACAGTTATTTCAAATTCTTTGGGCGAAAATCTAGGCATATCTAAAAATGATTGCGTATCAGAACTTTGTCTGAGGCATTTTTTATGTATCAGGTCTGGAGATTTAGGCTCTTCCGATTCAGAATCCAGTTTATGGCCGATATCAAATTTAAAAGCTGGTTTTTCTAAGCTGGGTGTTGGAAAACGGTCCACATCTTCACATGATGTGCTTAATTCCTGGTTTTTATAAGCTTCATTCAACTGATCTTTCATTTGCTTAGCAATTGGTAAACCAAGATTTTGTTCGATTATTTTTGCGTTGTCTGAGTCGAGCGATATCGATTTTAATCTTTGTCGTCTTGCATGCGCTGTGTTGACATTAGGAGTTAATTCACGTTTTTCCGGAACAGCTTTAGAGTCTATATCCAGAGAGTCTATTTTGGCACAGCAATCTACAACGTCTTTTTCTATAACTGTGACTTTATTTGGGGATTCAGTCTTGATTGCTTCTTCAAATTTTTGTATGTTCACTTCAACACTTTTATAATTATTACTATCACAACTATTGTGCCTTCTATATTTTTTAATTTCTTTATCAACGGCTGGTGGAGTGAACCTCTCTCTTTCGATAGAGTTTCTTCCTCCATATTTCCTCGGCCTTGGAGAGATTCTAGCGGTGCTGTCTTCGACGATGCTTACATTGTCGAAGGTAAAGAAATTTTCTTTATTATAACTATGAACCCTAGGGCTAGGTCGACCACTTAGAACTTTTGGAGAACTGGGCTTTTCAGTCAAACCATTTGTCCTTAAGTTATCGCTTAACAATCTTGGCGATTGAGGTACTTCTGTTTCTCGAGGTTTTTCGGCGAAGAATTTAGGAGATCTTACAGTATCGTAGTATACTGATTTCGGAGAAGGTTCGGCAAAAAACATTGGTGATACCATTTCGGGAGGAGTATAAAAACGTGGAGAGCTTATATTCTCTACTAAAAGTTTTGGGGAGAAGTCGAATTTGGTCGCCGAGGATTTCTCTTTCGCTGAACTACATTCTAAAAGACGAGGGGAGTTTTGCATTTCTAATCTTTCCTGGTGCCCTTCTAATGGTGGAGTTTCAGAAACACTGCACATATTAAGCCTTGTGCTTACAGATCTGAATCTTCTTAGGTTTCCTGGTGAAATATCGTTGTCAATATCCCGAGGGGACGGCGGCGGTCTTTCTCCCATTTCGATAGAATCTTCAGCTTTTTCGCACAATTTTCTTAACGCGTCGGGGCCGAAACCAAATACGTTCGACTTATCCGACTGTGCACTAGTAACAAAGGGGGATTTTTCGTCTTTCTCAAGAGAAGGAGACCTTGTGGCGCTGTATTTCTTCGCACGGGATTCTCGCGAAAAATCAGCACCCAACTCTGTATTGACAATCTGTGCTAGCGGTCTGGGGATCGCCGCGTATTTGTAGTCGAATGGGCGCTTGTGAATCCACTGTTCGGGAAGAGGTAGTTTCGGTATGCCTCGAAATTCGGGAGTGGGATGCCTGGGACCTTGAGAGCTGGAAGGTTGTGGCTCAGAGCCTTGAGGGACTGTGTTTTGTGTGAAGTTTTGTACGATGATGATTTGTGGGGGAGACGTGTCTGTCTCAGCAGATTTGGGGTCTTGTGTGAGAGGTGTAGGCGGGGGCGCAGGCGCGGTGGTGAGGGCAGCGCGGATGCAGCGCGGCGGCGGCGGGCCTGCGCAGGAGAC